>PVJI01020770.1:0-28325 GCA_004026765.1 Micronycteris hirsuta | reverse complement strand
TGTTTCTCAGATAAGGTCAAGTTCAAGGAGTACATCATCATGCAGCCTTTACTATATGAAATGTTAAGGGGTTTTATATAAGGACTCATGAGAGAAGGCACCAAGTCCAGATCAGCTACAGCCAAGACGCTTGTGAGGTAAGCAAGCAAAATACAACCAGAGAAACAAATTATAACCAGAGACATTGAAATTTAGAACAATCTGGCAGTAACCAGAGGGGAGGGGGAAGGGGATAATGGGGACAAGGGTGTTCAGGAGCTGCTATAAAGGACACATGGACAAAACCAAGGGGGAGGGTGGAAGCAAGGGAGGGAGGTGGGTTTGCCTGGGGTTGGGGGTGGGGGGTAAACAACTGTATACAGCTGTAAGTGAACAACAATAAAATAATTTAAAAAAAAGATATTCTACAAAATACTTGACCAATACTTCTTGACCATGGCCCTGTCAAAGTCTTCAAACTCAGCTAAGAGGAATGTAATCAGACTTGTTAACTTAATGTAATGTGATGTCTTGGATGGAATCTTGGAAGAGGAAAAAAAAGAATGTTAGATAAGAACTAAAAAGAACATTAGGTAAACAAAATCTGCATATTGACTTTAGTAAATAATAATGTATCAGTATCAGTTCATTAAATGTGACTCGTGTACCAAACTAACATAAGATGTTAACAATGGAGGAAACTAGTGACTGCATCAGTCCTCTTCAGGCTGGCACAGTGCTCTTCCCCAGCGGCCCGGTCCTGCCCCTGCTGATTGTCCATTGAGAAAAGGCCCAGGGTGGACTTTCTTACTTAATTCTGCCCATATACTTGAGGATCACTACCTATGTGGTCCTTAAAACAAACTTTCTACCAATTTCTTTAATCCTTTGCTAACTCCAGGCCTGGTGTTTATATTAATATATATTGTTTTGGCCAAAAAGCACATTTAGTTTTTTCCATAAAATAAAAGACACATTTTTCATTTTTACCAATTACTATTGATTTGGATATTTTGAGTATGTCTGCTATCTCCTGTGTGGTAAAATGTTGATTGTTCTCAGTTAATGTCTCAATATGATCACTATCAACTTCAGTTAACACAGAACTTCGCAAACCACTTTTGACACATTCGATCAGTCACAGCACCTTCTTCATATACTGTACAAATCTGTCTTTACATTTTAGTTGTGTTTTTATCGTTCTTGAAATAATAAAGCATAACATGCCAAAGGTGTTGGGTGTTTTCTTCCATCTTCAATATTAAAATGGCCACACAAAAATTCACCAATTTTGATGTCTTTTATTTTAAATGCATGATGATATGACAACTATCACAAAACTTCTAACAAAATTGTTTCAAATGAAATTAAAGACAACTAAGTGCCAGTAGACCCACCGTATGGAAAAAACCAAATGAACATTTTGGTCAACTCAGTATGTTCTACTAGCTTTGCATCTGTTCCTCCAAAAGTATGAGCTTCTCATTCTATGAGAAACCAGATGAATTTTATGTTCAAGTGCTGATATTTCATTCCTCTCAAACATTTTACTGTGTTGATGCATATGTGATCAGATGACAAATATCATATCATGCACAATTTGCTGCAGCCTCATTAGAACCTAGAATTTCAATGATGTTGACTAACCCAACGGTATCATTTGCATCTCTGTCCCCTTCTCAAGGCATGCAAATGATGTTGTTGTGTTCAACATTAGAGCTATCCTAGATAACTGTGTATATTTTGGTCAAGTTGAATAATCAAGAAGAAAGATGTAATCTCTTTCAACCTAAGTCGCTTTTCTTTTTTCCCCCTCATCACTCAGTTTCCAAATCATCAAGAGAATCTTTTGAAACTACAAAAATAGTTAGCTTGTACTAAATGACTTTTGAGGAAATATATAAAACTAGGAAGCCCTTCTCAGTGGGGAATTCAATCATGTAGAAGGAATTCTATATTACAACATGTAAAATAGATCTTAAAATTACTTTAACTTTTGGAAAGTTGGCTAACTTAGTTATTAGTGTAATGATACCAGGGTATCTCATAGGGCTTATGCTGAATATAAAATAAAATACAGTATATCATTCATACTCTCATATCCTGAAGGCTATGTGCTCCTTTTTATTGCCCATGGGTGAATATTTTTCTACATGTTTGTAGACTAGTTTGATATAGTCTTAAACATTGGGGGGCAAGTGACACTTCTCCAGCAATGAACACCAAGATGCATATTGCAGTCACTCACATCACAGGAGCTTGATCTTGAAACAGAAACTATACCCACTTTTATAGAGCAAGCCATATAGGTGTCTGCCAATTAACTGTTCTCTTCAGAAAACCATTATAGCTGTGGCTGAATACACATTTAAAAATATATATATTTTTAAAAGATTTTTGCTTATTTTCAGAGAGAGGTTAAGGGAAGGAGAAAGAGAAGGAGGGAAATGTCAATGTGGGAGAGAAACATCAGTTGGCTGCCTTCTCGCACAGCCCCAACCAGGGACCCAGCCTGAAACCCAGGCATGTGCCCTGACTGGGAATCAAACCAGAGACCTTACAGTTCACAGGCTGGCTCTCAATCCACTGAGCCACATCAGCCAGGGCTGAATACACAATTTTGACTTAACAATTGCTTTGTAGTCTTTAAAATATGGAGAATTTTAACAATTCATATCATAATGGCTTTGTGATGACTTTAGTTTTACCTTGTTTGGGAAGCACTTTTTTTGTCCTTCCATTCTAAATGATAGATTTCCTGGATAGAATAATCTAGGGTGTAGGTCCTTGTTTTTCATCACTTTGAATGTTTCTTGCCAGTCTCTTCTTGCCTGCAAAGCTTCTTTTGAAAAATCAGCTGATAGTCTTATGGGAACTGCTTTGTAGGTAAGTCTCTGCTTTTCTCATGCTGCTTTTAAGATTCTCTTTTTATCTTTAACCTTTAGCACTTTCATTATGATGTGCCTTGGTGTGTTTCTCTTTGTGTACATTTTGTTTGGGACTCTCTGTGCTTCCTGGATGTATATGTCTATTAACTTCACCAAATTAGGGAAGTTTTCTTTGATTATTTTTTCAAATAAGTTTTCAATTGTTGCTCTTCTGCTTCTACTTCTCACCAAGCCATTATTATGTGAAATGTTACAGGAAACTATATAAGAAAAAGATAAAAAATATGGACATTAAAATGACAACAAATTCACAGCCATCAACAACTAGATCTAAAAAAACAAACTAAGCAAACAAGTAAAACAGAAACAGAATCATAGATAGGAAGGTCATATGGAGGGTATCAGCTGGGAGGGGGAAGAGGGAGAATGGGAAAAAAGGTGCAGGAATTAAGTAGTACAATTGGTAGGTACAAAATAGGGGGATGTTAAGGACAATATAGAAAATGGAGTAGCCAAAGAACTTACAAGCATGACCCATGGACATGGATTAAGAGAGGAGGATTGCTGGAGGGAATGGGGTACTGGGCAACAGGAGGCAAAGGGGGAGAATTGAGGCAACAGTAATAGCATAATCAATAAAATATATTTAAAAATATGGAGAATTTTAAATAGAGGTGGCATGTCTTGACAGAGTTCCAAAAGGGAAGAGTGATCTTAATTAAAATGATGTTTCTGCATTTAAAAAAATTGCATTCTATTTCTAATTCTGTTCTTTAGTAAGCATCCAGTTAAAACATTTAGAAATCATTTATATATTAAAAGTGTATCTGAAAAAAACCAATTTAGTTTTGAATATAATGTTACTCAAAGTGAATATAACAACATGGGGATATTGAAAAAATTATGCTTATGATTTAATTACATATAGATGAAGCTAGAAAGTGAATATATAAGTAATTGGTATTTGCAAATGACATCTGAGCTCATTATGACTGTGTTTATGTAGTAATGCACTGTATTATTATTCTTCACCTTCTCTCTATGGAGAGTCAGCTTGGAGATTAAAGTAGGTATATATTTGTGAGTATATAAAACACAAAGTTTATTCTTATATTATTATTTATTGTATTATTTTCCATACAAACAACTGTAAACCTATTTTCCCCCATATATGTATATTGTGAGAGACTATAGAACATGATCAATTTGAAATAAAGACTGTGAATTTATCTAATATCCTATGTAATAATAATTTCACAAATGTGAGAATATGTATATCAAATTACTATGAGTGTAAATCTTTATGTAAGGCATTAGACCAATAGAAACATCTCATGAAAAACCAAATCAATGGTTCTTTGCTATCATGAAACCGGAACTGTTGTACCGTGGGAAAGGGAGCCTTTTTTTCCAATTATTATAACTGCTTTGACTTTTTAAAAATCACTAGGTTGACAATTACTTTTAACATTAGTCACGGGCACCTTTAGTCATAAATTAGTAACATAATAGATTTTTGAACAACTCTTTAAGAAAACAGGAAATATATTGTGTTTAGTTCAATGATTTAGCCTTTTATTTATTTAATTCACTATGTCAAACATTATAATTCAGGAATAATTTGCTTTTGTAGATTATTGCTGACAACACACAAGTTAAATGAGTGTTCCTAACCGCTACTTATCAACACATACATCTGAGTCAGGAAATTCAGTCTTCTCGTAAATGAGTTCACTTCACAAGTACTGGTAACACCATGAATTAAAATGTATTATCGGTATAACTTTTGGGAAATAGTCTACAGATGTAAAGGTGTGGTATTTTTCAAGTGAAGTATTGAAATATTTATTGTACATAAATTCATCAAGTACTTTATTTAGTGAGCTGTTTTTTAAAGAGATAAATGTAAAATGAGGCACAATAACAGTAAAGTCAAGCCACAAGACACATTTACTGCACAGAGGCTCTCGGTTCAAGCAAGATTTATTTTGTGTTGTCTGAGTCCTCCTGAGTTCAGGAGGCGCTCGTGTGGCATATCAACACATAAACTAAAAGCTGGACTTCATTGTTGTTATATCTTTCAACCTTAGTTTTAAAAATCTGCAAATATAGAATAGGATATACTCCTTGTCATTCCTAAAAAAATATTCTTTAGTATGTTTCACATCAGCCGTTTTATGACAATTGTCACGAAACCAGAATTTATATTTAAAAATTACTACAATCCACTTATGTAAGCAGGGCCCATTGCATATTGGCTACAATGATAACAATTGCGAGTGAAACAGATTGGAATGCCCCGGGAACGATGGCTTGTTTGACATCGGTATACATTTTGTTAGCCACAGATAGAGCGGGGACCAAAGCTTCCGTCTCCTCTAAATTGACTTTGGCAATTACACCCCTGGTATATACTGCTTATCTCTTCTCTATCTGGTACAGAAATCACACCTGTCAGGAAATAGGGACTTTTATGCCATCATTTATTGATGTATGACTGTGAGGAAACTGTAGAAATAAAAAGTAAGGGAATAAAACACGGTTACATGTTAAAGTGTGAGTACTGTCTGGAGATAAACAGAAAATTTATATTAACATCAAAGGGAAGAGAAAGGTCTTTGGTTTGGCTTTAACATAAAGGTATTAGGAATTTGACTAAGATGGAATATGGCAATTATTAAATGTGTTACTAATTTTTATAATTTATGCGTATGTAGTATTATATGTATCCAGTTGAAAATACTAAGGTGAAAAAAGATTTTTGGATTTTAAAATGTTTAGCCTGCTTTGAAAACTTTTTCACCTGTTTATCTAATTATGTGATTTTCTATTTTTGGTGCTGTGTCACTGGAGGTAATCTAGGTGAACTGTGGGGACGGGAGGGTGGAGGCTGCACGTGGTTTACCTTTGCAGACCTATACCTAGCCCAGTCCCGGTGTCTGGCAAGGACTGAGTAAATAGCTTTGTAATAATATTAAATGAATGAGAAAAATATTCAATTTCGAAAAAGGATTTACTTTAATGAAAATCAATTGTTATAGGTATACATGCCATTTGCAGTTGCTACCAGTAAGTAGTACTTCAGGCTGCACACACTGAGATCTGTGTGGCATTTTCACTGACTTCACTGACAATTTTGTGTTGGTTTTTTACTTTATTCATTTTTTTTAATCTTAAAATACATCTTATGTGTTCTGTCTTAGTACCAAGGGCACTTTAGACCGATCAAAAAGCAATGGAAGGCTTTTCCAAACAATCTTCAAATTAGAGCTTGAGGAATATTAGCCAACTTTCACCAAAATTCTAACTTGCATCAAAGCAGATTTTTACCCAAATTGTAACATATAGTCAAATGTGACCTGTACCCCTTCCTACTGTCTCATAACGTCCCATTCCATTTCAATTTAGAGCCTCCACATTCTATTCTCACCCAGTAGGGAAAAATCTATAACCACCTCCCCTCAGCAGTCACCACACTGTGACCCCTGTCCATGAGTTTTTCTCTCTTTTTTCTTTTTTGCTCAATCCCTCCCAACCAAACAACAGCTGTCAGCCTGCTCTCCATGTGTTTGTCTCTATTTTGCTTGTTAGTTCATTTTGTTTTTTAGATTTTACACATGAGCGAAATATATGGTACTTGTTTTTCTCTAACTGGCTGACTTACTTAGCATGATACTCACCAGGTCCATCCATGTTATTGCAAAAATAAGATTTCCTTTTTTACAGTCAAGTAATATTTTATTGTATAAATATACCACAGCATTTTTATCTACTCATCTACTGATGGGCACTTGGGCTGCTTCCAAATCTTGGCTATTGTAACTAACACTGCAGTGGACACAGGGGTGCATATGGTCCTTCAAATCAGTGTTTCAGGTTTCTTTGGATATATTCCTAGAAGTGGATTCTCAGGGTCATAAGGTATATCCATTTTTACTTTTTTGAGGTGACTTCATACTGCTTTCCACAGTGGCTGTACCAATCTGCATTGCCACCAACAGTGTATGAGGTTCCCCTTTCTCCCCGTCTTCGCCAACACTTGTTGGTTGATTTATTAAAGACAGCCATTCTGACAGGTGTGAGATGGTATCTCACTGTGGTTTTAAGTTGCATTTCTCTGATTAGTGATGTTGAGCATCTTTTCATATGTCTATTGATCATCTGTATGTCCTCTTTGAAGAAGTATCTATTCAGGTCCTTTGCCTCCAGAATTTTCCTAGGAATGGTGGTGGGCAGCTGAACCCCACTTTTCTTTGGTAACACTTATAAACTCAACACCAAAAAAACAAACAATCCAATTTTAAAATGGGCAGAGGTTGATGGGGAAAGAAAGAGGTCTTTTTTAAAATGTTGGGCAATTTGGAAGCACTCCTCTTCTCCAGGCTCATCTCTTTATCAAAACACAATCAAAACCAAGTCATTCTCAATGAAAGACCAAAGCCCAAAACAATGCCCAGAATTCCTGCTCCATCCTTATCTGTCCTTTGGAGCCCAAGGTTGCTAAGTGGCTGTCTGTCTGGCTTCAGGTCCTTCCTGGAGCCTGCGTATGTTGTCAGTGCCACCATTTGCTACACAGCTTCAGGGCAGAGGTCTCACCGGCCATAGACTGTACATTCATTAGGTGGGTCCAAGAGGAAGAGTGCATTTCCCCCCATCCCTCCATTTAAATCTCCTGGTCTAAACTTCTAAATGCTCTGGGAGGCTCCAGTTTCCCTTCCTCCAGCCAATCCTATCCTTTTTCCCAGGCTAGATTGACAGGAAAGCACCTCCCCCTGCCTCCATGTTGATCTCTGTGGTCACATGTGGCTGCATCCTCTGGTCCCACTCCCACCCAGAGACCAGATGGAGCGGGGGCAAGGGAGGGTGCAGGAGGGCTCTTAGCCCTGTTCCTGCTCAGTGCAGTGACCTCCTTCTGCCACGACTTTGCCCCGGGTTGGGAATCTGTCATTACGTGAAACACTAGCCTCCTGAGGCCCCCTCCCTTCCGTTCCTGCTTATACTCAAGGCACTGACCAGGATACCAGCACTGGCCAGGGCTGTCCAGGCCTATCTGTATCATAAGTTCTTTATAAATTTTGGTTATTAAGCCCTTATCAAATGTATTGGCAAATGTGTTCTCCTATTCAGTGGGTTTTCTTTTCATTTTATTGCTAGTTTTCTTTTGCTGTGCAAAAACTTTCGAGTATGATGTATTGCCATTTATTTTTTTTTAATTTTGTTTCCTTTGCTAGAAGAGATATATAAGAAAAAATATATATTACTACAAGAAATGTGCAAGATTTTATTGCCTATGTTTCCATGTAGGATTTTTATGATTTTGAGTTGAATATTTTAGTCTGTAATCCATTTGAGTTGAATCTTGTGTGTGGTGTAAGAAGATGGTCTAGGTTCATTTTTTCCATGTATCTGTTTAATATTCCCAACGCCATTTATTTAATAGACTATTTTACCCCATTGTATATTTTTGCCTCCTTTGTCAATTATCAGTTGATTGTGAATGACTGGGTTTTTTTCTGGGCTCTCTATTCTGTTCCATTGATCTCCATGTTTTTGTGCCAATACCACGTTTTGGATTACTGTGACCTTGTAGTATACTTTGGTATCAGATAGTGTGATTCCTCCCACTTTGTTCTTTTTTCTCAATATCGCTGTTGCATAAATGAGATCCTTTAAATGATATCAGTTATGTGAACACTATAACATGAATTAAAGGTATTTTTATATTTTGATTTATGAAAACTAAAGGTATCCATCATCATCATTTTAGTTAATGCCCTTTTAATCTTGATTCCCTTATATGATCTGAGGGTGAGAGTAATATTACAATATGACTTCTCCATTTAATGCCTCCTTTTTACTCCTAGCACAAATCTTCCTCTCCCTGACTGACCACCACCCTCCCCCCCTACATAATTTGCTACTACATAAAGATTTCATTTAAAACCCCAAGGATAATGTAGTCCAATCATGTCACTTATCCTTGTGCTTCATCTCAAATGGAAGCCTTTTGTCTCCCAGCCTCTCTGATTCTTGTTCTTTGACTGCTTTATGTATTTTCCCCAAAGCTCATTCTTATCAAGCCCTACTCACCCCATGATGTTTTCATGGTGCCCTCAGCAATCCTCTTTCCATCACAGAAAGCACCCATGAAGCATGTCACTTCCCAGTTGTACCCCTTCCCTGGTAAATTTTTTCCAGTGGAAACTGATGATGCTGGCAATTAACCTGGATCTTCACAGCTACTTTAAAGTTACTACTCTTCTTCCCTAGTGCAAAACCCCTTATTTCTGAGACATTCATGGCATTTGCTTATAACTTTTTTTAATTGCCATATAACATTATCTTAGCTTCAGATGTGTAGTATACTGATTTGATATTTCTGTGTATTGCATAATGATTACTATATGAATCCTAGTTAACATTCATCACTGTGCATAGGTAGAAATATTTTGTAATGAGAACTGTTAAGATTTATCCTCTTGGGAACTTTTAAATACAGAGTGGGACAAAAGTAGGTTTACAGTTATGAGTATATGAAACACAGTTTACTCTTGTATCATTATTATTATTGTTCATATGAACAACTATAAACTTACTTTTGCCCTACCCTATATGTAATAACTATAAGTATTATTAACCATAGTCACCATGACTTCTTTTATTTTTTATTTTTTTAGAGAGGAAGGGAGGGAGAAATAGGTGGAGAGGAACATTGATGTGAGAGAAGCATTGATCGGTTGCCTTTGGCATGCACCCCAGCCAGGGACAAATCCTCAACTCAGGCATGTGCCCTGCCTGGGAATTGAACTGGTGACCTTTCAGTAGTGGAGAATGCCCAACCAACCAAGCCATACCAGCTGGGGTGACTTCTCTATTTTATAATAGGAAGTTTGTACCATTTGACATCTTTACCCATTTAGCCTATCCACCACCCTCTGCCTCTGGCAACCACCAATCTGTTCTCTATCTATAAGCTTGGGGCTCCCCCCACCCAAATAAAAGGGAGATCATGTAGTATTTGTCTTTCTCTGCCTGACTTTTTTCACTTAGCATAATGCCCTCAATTCTTGTTGTCAAAAATGGCAACATTCCTTTCTTTTTATGGCTGAATAATATTCCATTGTGTATATGTCACATTTTCTTTATCCCTTTATCTGTTGATGGGAACTTCAGTTGCTTCCATATCTTGAATGCTTGAAATAATGTTTCGATGAACATAGGGATGCATATACCTTTTCAAGTTAGTATTTTGGTTTTCTTTGGATAAACATCCAGATATGGAAGTACTGGATCATATGGAAGTTCTACTTTGAGTTTTTGATGAAACTTCACATTGCTTCCCATAGTGGTGCACCAGTTTACATTCCCATCAAGAGTACACAGATTTCCTTTGCTCCACATCCTTCCCAACACTTGTTATTTTTCTTTTTTATAGTAGCACTTGTAATGTGTGAGGTAATATCTCATTGTGATTTTGATTTGCATTTCCCTCATGACTAGTGGCATTGAACCCTTTTTTATGCACCTATTTGCTATCTGCAACATTCTTTGGAAAAATGTCTATTCAGATCTTTTGCCCTTTTTAAAAATTGGTTTCTTTGTTTCTATTGAATTGTATTAGCTTTTTAAAAAATATTTTTAATATTAAACCCTTATCAGGTATATGCAAATATTTTTCCCATGCTATAGGTAACCCTTTTATTTCCTATATCATTTTCTTTGCTATACAGAAGCTTTTCAGTTTGATGTAATTCCACTTGTTTATTTTTGCTTTTGTTTCCTTTGGTTTTGGTATCAAATCCACAAAATCATGCCAGTATCAATGTCAAGGAGCTTAACACCTATTTTCAATCAATTGTGAGTTAAATTTTGTATATAATATAAGATAGTGATCCAGTTTCATTCTTTTGCATGTTGCTGTCCAGTTTTTTCCAGTACCATTTATTGAAAAGACTATCCATTCCACATTGTACAAGTATATTCTTGGCTGCTTTGTATAGTGGCATGGATTTATGTCTGGGTTCTCTATTCTGTTCTATTGATCTCTGTGTCTGTTTTTATGCCAATACCATACTTTTTTAATTACTCTAGCTTTAAAGTATAGTTTGAAATCATAAAGTGTGATGCCTTTAGCTTTTTTCTTCTTTCTTAAGATTACCTAAGAAATCTGAGTTCATTTTTTGTTCCATACCAATTTTAGAATTTTCTTCTAGTTCTGTGAAAAATGCCATTGTAATTTTGGTAGGGATTGCACTGAATCTATAGATTTTTTGGGTAGTACAGACATTTTAACAGTATTAATTCTTATAATCCATGAGCACAGAATATTTTTTCACTTGTCTGTGTAATCTTCAATTTCTTCATCTATATTTTTATAGTTTTCAGTGTATAGGTAGTATACTCCCTTGGATAAATTTATATCTAGGTATTTCTTTTTTTTGATGAAATTATAAATAGCATTGTTTCTCTTATTTTCTCTTTCTGATCATTTGTTATTAGTATATAGAAACAACAGATTTTTGAATACTGATTTTGTGTCCTGCAAATTTACTGAATTCATTTATTAGTTCTAACATTTTTTTTTGGTGGAGTCCTAAGAATTTTCTATATGTAGTATAATGTTCTTTGGAAATAGTATAAGTTTTACTTCTTCTTTTCCAGTGTGGATGACTTTTATTTTTTCTTGCCTAATAACTCTAGCTTCTAATTCTTTCTTAAATGGAAGTAGTTAGAGTGGGCATGCTTGTGTTGTGCCTTATCTTAGATGTATTTTCCAATTTTTCATTGATGAATATGATATTAACTCTGGACTTGTCAGCTTTTCATATATGGCCTTTATTATATTGAGGTATTTTCCCTGTATACTCACATTGTTGAGAGTGTTATCATAATTGAACATTGAATTGTATTGAATGCTATTTTTGCATCTATGGAGATGACCACGTTAATTTCATCCTCTGTTTTGCTAATGTAGTGCATCTGGTGACTGGTTTGTGGATGTTGAACTATCCTTGGAATAACTTCACCTGATCATGGTGTATAATATAATCTTTGTAATATATTGTTGAATTCAGTTTGCTAATATTTTGTTAAGAATTTTTGCATTTATATTCATTAAGAACATTGGCCTCTAATTTTCCTTTTTTGGGGTATTCTTGTCTGGGTTTTGGTATCAAAACAATGCTGGTCTTATAAAATGCATTCCTACCTTTTTAATTTTTTAGAAGACTTTGAGAAGGATTCACATTCTTTGAATAGTATGCAGAATTCACTGGTGAAGCTGTCTGTTTCTGGACTTTTGTTTGTTGGGAGATTTTTGATTATTGGTTCAATCATCTTACTAGTAGCCGGGCTATTCATGTTTTCTATTTCTTCATGATTCAGTCTCAGAAGATTGTATACCTATAAATTTACTTATTTCTTCTAGATTTTCCACTTTGTTAGAATATAATATTTCATAGTATTTTCTTATGACCCTTTGGATTTCTTTGGTATCATTTGAA
Source organism: Micronycteris hirsuta (assembly GCA_004026765.1). Lineage (NCBI taxonomy): Eukaryota > Metazoa > Chordata > Mammalia > Chiroptera > Phyllostomidae > Micronycteris > Micronycteris hirsuta. Next base: position 15,955 of record PVJI01020770.1, on the reverse strand, counting down.
ACATCTTCTCTTTTCTATCTGATTTTATGTATTTGAGCCCTCTGATTTTTTTCCTTGGTTAGTGTAGCTAAAGGTTTGTCTATTTTGTTTATTTTTTTTTCAAAGAAAAAACTTAGTTTAATTTTTCCATTGTCTTTTTTGTCTCTATTTCATTTATTTCTTCTCTGATCTTTATTATATTCTTTCTTTCTTCTACTTTTGGGCTTTGCTTGTTCTTTTTCTAGTTCTTTTAGATGGGAGAATGCTGCAGCCACTTGTGCTCACCAGCCCCTGGCATGGGAGGAGTGCTGCAACTGCTGGAAATTTGAGATTTTAGTGTAGGAGCCAGAGTATGCCTACACCGTTCACATTCCCTTGCCCTAGCAAGGGAACGGTGGAGTGTTGCAACTGCCGGTAATCTTTGGTTTCAACAAGGTGGTGGAATAGTGCCACAACCACTAGCCCCTTTCTGTCTTAGCAGGGCAGCTGACAGTGCATCTGAACTTACGCACTTGAGTTAGCAGTTAGGTAGAGGCAATAATGCACCCACCAGTGCCTCTGTCTCTGGGGAGGATTTCAACGGGCTCCCAGCTTTCCAGCCAATGCTTTTACATTATCAGATGAATTTCCTTCACTTATATTTTAGGCTCTTTTCAAGCTGTGTTTTTTTTTTTTCTACTGGGTCTTGGGGCAAGTGAGGCCATGTGGGGTCCCTTTAGGAGTGGAGTCTCAGTTTCCTATTGCACTTATGATTTCTTACATATTAGCCTTGTTGGTTTTCTAAGACAAATATTTTAGGGACTCATCTCCCTGGTGTAGTTCCTAGGGGATAGGGTGCCAGATATGGGGCATTAACCCCTTTTCCCCTCTGGTAGAAACACCTATATGGTGAGATCCCTCCCAATTGTGTGTTGTCATGCTTGGTGTGGTTATTTTTTGCTTGTTTGTCTGTCTGTTTTAGCAAGACCTTGTCTGTACTTCTACTACCATCTGGATGTGGTCCTTTTATCCTTTGTTGTGGAGAGCAGTTTGTCTATTTCAGGTCATTTACAGGATATGCAATAGCTGTAAATGTGGTGTATTTGTAAGAGAAGGTGAGTTAAAGGTTGTTCCTACACCACTATCTTGGACTTGTCCCCTTGAATTTATTTCTAACTAGAACTATGATCTATCTGTTTCTTCGAATTCTCACATCCACTCTCTGCGTTTGATTATTATTCCCAGTTATAGATGAAGGACTTGTCACTGAGAGTAAGCAAGCCAGGTTAACATGACCAATATGGCTTCGAGCCTGAATTGTAGTCCAGACCTGCTGACTTTCACATCCCTTATCACTATACTGCTCCCTGGACCAGAGAACTTGGGTGCTCCTCTGAATGAAAGGAAACGTGAATGTATATCAGCCTAGTGGTGACCAGCTACTGCTTTTTCAGTTGATATATTTGAGGTAAGGTAGAAAATACCTAATAGCAGAATTATTAGTTAAGTGATCAAATGTTATCTACCACAGTCTAAGAGCCATTTTTATTTCTTCACTACATGAAGTTGAAGAAATTACCTATTATTCCTCATTAGGTATACAGATGTGAGAATCAAAATGCTCTGGCTTCAAATCAGGGCTTTGGAATATTGGGTAAATAATTTAAATTCTGTATAACAATAATATTTCTTAGGATTGTGAAGAAAATTAAATGAGATAAATATGCATTTTTGCAGATATTTATTCCTCAGTAAACATTAGCAACTTCTCATCACCCCCCCAAAGAAAAACTTGAATAATTTTTTCTTGCAAAAGTGGTATGTGCTTTATTTGAACTATGTTACAGTAAAGTCAATCATTTGAGAATTTTAGATAAGCAAATAAGTATCTGTAAACCACAAAATTAGTGTTAGGAATCATTGCTTTGCAAAACAATATATTTGTTAGGTTAAGTTAAAGAAAGTAATTAGTGTTTTGGTGTCAGTTGGATCAGGAAATTAAAAAGAAATTATTAGAGTTTTCACTTTTCAAGTAGTTTGTCATTATTTAGTAACAACATACAACCAAGTACTTTCCAGAAACCTGATTGTGTTACATAGGAGCATCCCGATCATGTGTACAATGAGATTCCCTTGCAGTCAAGTCACAAAGCATGTTGATACAATTTGGAAATTTGTTCTCTGCATCAGTGCAGAAGGAATTATGTAATTCAAAAAACTCACTAGGATTATGTGATATGAGCTTTAGACACTTTTTGTCCTTGTTATTGATTTGACTTTCATTTACTCATGCAGATAATTCCTTTTCTTCTCACTCAAAACTCCCCAAAACCCATTGTCTTTTACATGTCAGTTGTAATGAAGAGATGCACGAGACTTTGTATACTTAAATAAGTCAACTACTATACTGAAATAATAATGTGAAGATGCAAATGAAATAGTATAACTAATTATTGAAGTTGGACCTGTTTTTCGGATTTTCTAAAAGCAGGGTTTAAAAAAATATTTCTTGTTCTGAGAGAGAACATGGTTTTACATTTTTATAAGTAACAGAACAGATGGCTATTCTCTCTCTGATTTGTCCTTTGGTGCTCTGACCATGTGCTTTGAGAAGAATTTGCTTTCTTTTCCCTTCACCTCTCTGTAATAACAATCTCAAGTTCACAGATACAAAAAAACACAGAAAAGGAAAAAACTGAATATATAGCAAGAATATAAAAAATGTTCAGATTATTTTCGGCTCTAGTGACATCTGTACTTCATGAGATAGGTTATTACTTTAAAGTGAGTATCATTAAACAAAAAATTACAATAATATTATTTAAAAGGTTGCCCTCTCTCAAGTTAAATCCAAAGTTGGAATTGTCATGTATTCTTTCTTTAAATGCCACTCTGTCCTAGGAATTTGAAGTAGAGTCTCTTGATACACATTTTATCCCTTTCCAAATTTTTGAAAAAAAGTCAAGTTTTGCATGCCTATTTTAACAAATATTATAATTTCATAAATAATAAATTTAATAAATGTGATTATGAATATATTTACATGGAGGATAGATGAGTTCACTATTTTGATCTATTTTTTTTACTATTTTGATCTTAATCAGCCTGCCATCACAATTTTATTTTACCTTTAATTTTAATTGACAAAATAAGTCAAAATAATTTAAAAAAATTCCATATACAATCATACCTTGGAGATAATTGTAGGTTCAGTTCTAGATCACCACCATAAAGTGAGTATTGCAATAAAGTAAGTCATAATCTTTTTGCTGGTGGAGGGTTTTACCTGTGAAGCGCAATAAAGTGAGGTATGCCTGTATGTGTTTATAGTAAAGGAAATAATAAAATACTAACTCCTAAATCTTTAAATAAAAAAAATGAAGGTTAAAATATAAAAGGTGAATATATTAGTTATTTAGGTTCCAGAACCCTAGAACCCTAGTTTATAATCTTCTCACCGCGGCTGCCTGGCCTTTTCAACAGACATATATCTCTGATGAAAGAGTTCTGTATTATTCCAGCAGGTACAGATCGCTGCTTTTTCCACCTCAAATGTTTTTAATCCTCCAAATAAAATAAAGCTTAGGAATGCAGAGTGTGTGTCCAGAATGCCTTTAGCTCATTGACATTCCCACTGGAAGCCTACTGTTGAAATGATTTCTTAGCTAACTCTTGATATGTTCTGTAAACCATAAAAACACCATTGAGGAGTGCACATCAGTGACAGGGGAGAAATAGCCAGAATCACTGTAATGAGATGTGACTGCAGGGGTCTGGTGCAGTGGAATTTTGATATGCATAAAAATAAAATCAGATCTGATGTGCACATTATTATTTCCAAATGTCACTTCTTTATGAAAAATGATATCAGATTATGTTTTTAGAAATGTATAAGTAAAAAGAATAATTCCCCACAGCTACAGGGAATTCTTGCAATGCTTGTCTGAAAACGACTGCAGCAGAGCTTTAAGCAATTAAAGAATTTATTTTCTAAGGTGACTGTTTTTCTGTTCTAGTCAGATTGAGCACATTAAAAATGAGGTTGGCAACATGTACACTCATGTGCACTGTTATACGTGGTCCCATAAAAATATGCATTTGGGAAAGACATTACAATCTCAGTTCTTGTAAAGACAGCAGGACTTAATGGGCCAGAAAGCAGGTGTGCAATCCAAAAAGAAAATCGCTCTATAGCCATGCAGTACTGTGCCGGGGCAGAATCATGGGTTTGTTTTTCTTTCTGGTATCATTGAGCAGTCTATTTAGATGCTTTCTATAAAATTATGCCCAATGATCCACATTTTGGGTTGTGTTAAAGTATTTTATTAACAATAAGTCAAGCTACTGCCCAAACCAGAGAAGTTCTTTCATAATGCTCAGTGTGGAGACCAGGGGTAACCTGTGCTTTATGGACAGATCATATTATATTAGAGCCTACTTAAGGTATGTAATATGTTTTAATGAATATTTTGTCATTCCAAGTATATACTAATGCCATTTTTAAATGTATTATGCATTTGTAGAGTTTTAGGTATAATTCAAGATATCTCCATTCAAAATAAATTTTTCTTGCTTAAGAAAACTGTCTTTCCAGAAACATAATCCATTTCATATTTCTAAATACCACAAATATGTAATTTAAGAGTTTCTTTCAGATTTCTTTCAGTAATAATAATTTTATTATTATAATCCCATATCGAGTATGTGAACAAAAAAGCATTATAATTAAGACCAGGTTTTAATAGGTACCTAATGGCAAATGAAAATAATATGTTCAACATCATTAGGGAAATGTAAATTAAAATCAGAATGGGAAGCCTCTATACATCCATTAGAAAGGCAAAATTTAACATTGTTGACAGTACCAAGTGACAGTGAGTTACCCCCAAGAGGACTACCAGGATAGCTAGTATAAAATCTATAAGAGCTCCAGATCTGATGGCCCCCTGAGCTGTGCTGGTGCACACACATGCGTCCCTTTCTTTTCTTACTATCCCTGCCCTGTGTGATATAGAAACAAATGGTTTATTAAGAGGTGTGATTGGGAGTCACTTCTACTCCTGCCTGGGAAACCTATGCTGAACTGTTTTTGTGCATGTCGTGTTACCTGTATTCTGTATCTTTTCAAAAATAAGAGGAAACATATGGAAGCCTATTGTCCACTTGCATTTGAAAATTCTGAACCCAAGATCACTACTGCTGGTGGAGCAGCAGGGGCATTTCAGGAGCAGTAGGTAAGAGGGAGTCACTTTGAATCTACCAAATGAGTATTAATGTAGAAAGAATCTAGAATGTAAGTCACATGATAAGACAAGGGCTATGTACTTTCTGAGTAGAAGCCATCTAGACTTCTTACTGTGTGCTTGTCCCAATTAACCAAATTTGGGGATGTTACCCAAAGCAACAATTACTAAATGTTAGTCTAAACTCTTTTTACTATCACATCTTTATCACATAGAAGAATTCTTAACGCATTATAGGCACTCAAATATTTGTTGATTAAGTACATCATTTTTTGAAAAATAAATCTCATTGAACTCTGCTCTGTTTGAGGCATATTTCTAAATGAGAATAGGAATATTGGTTAAACCTGTGTTAATCTGTGAGGAAGGGTATCATAAGTGTGGGATCATTTTATTGGAACCAAGACAGGGGCTGTGGGATTGTCAACTTGTATACACACACACTCGAAATTCAAGACAGGTGCAGACCATGATAAGAAAGAGACTGTGTCCATGTTTTTGCATCTAATTGTATAAATCAGAGAATAGAACTGATTCCTTTTGTAAGACTTACTTATCCAAGCTAGGGCCTGCATGAACAGAGCCAGCTGAAAATGTGAGCTGTTTTAGATAGTTAGATAGACAGTGGCTCATATGTCTGAAACGTGAAGAAAGCTCATGTGTAATTGTGAGAAGTTTAGTCAGTTGAGCAGATAATGGCAGCTAAGTCATGGTAGCTGTTATACTTGTAAATAGGGAATTCTAAATGGGTCCTAGGATTCTTTTAACAGCAGAATGACTCAGTATATGTGTATGGTATGACCCAAGGAACTAGTCTAAGAAGACAATGACGTGTGTAGGAAAAGGCTCTCAGAAACCTTGGAAGTGAGCCCAAAGGAAACCTGGACACCAGGCAGACTAGCCAGTGGGTAGGTTAAAAAATAAGGAGGAATCTTAGGCTTTATGACTAAAATAAGAGAGAAAGGGAAAGGAGAGAGCTGTGTCTTAGCATAAATATAAATATCTGGGCTCAGCACTTGTAGCACTAGGTGCTGGGGCTGTTGACAAGTGACTCAAGAAATTCAGTGTTCATGAATGAGCCATTCCGTTAATCCCAATCTCCTAGGGTGACCAGGTAGGTAGACTATGAGTCTGTCAATCATAAGCTTATATTCCTCTGGCAGTTCCTGTTATGTCTTTGCATACTCTCTTCCTACTACTCCATCACGTTCATTTTTAGTTGATTAGCCAGCTTAGTCATACAACAGTTCTGATTTAATCCTGAACCCAGGAATTAGATTTTCAACTTCAACCTTGGGCTATTTGAAGGGCATTATGAAATTACCAAAGCACTTCATCATTATTTTCTATTTGGGAACTCCAACTGAAATTTTCATAAAATATACCACTAATTATTTCTTTACCTAAATTCTAGAAATTGTCCTAGCATTACCATAAGAAGCAACAAGTGTGGACTACTCTGTAAAATGTACTACTGGAAACTCCTTAGAGAGAAAACAGTAACACATTCTTCAAAAAGGAGAAGATTTTTCTATTGGAGCAAAATTTTTACCAATGTTCTCTTACTGATATGAAACAGAGTTGAGCTTGCCTGTCCTTTACCTAAGGTTAATTAAAGAAGATGCTGTTTAAAAGTACCACCCGCTTTCTTTTGCTTCTTAGCCCAGATCATTGCACTCATTACAGTGGCACAGAAGTTTATTGGACAGGAAAAGTGGTTAATCATATATAGAACCTGATTTTGGGCATTATGTTTTAGTAGAGAGAATGTAGCTTTATGCTGTTGGATAACAGGACATGTATTCATATTGTATGCTTTAGTTTTTTCTTATGTTTTAGAGCTCAGATTAGGTATGAGATGGTGTGAGAATATGCTTCCTGGAATTAAAAAATTAGGTAAAGAGTTTCCTCTCAATAAGTCTTTCAATTCTTTTTATGCCTACAAGGGCAAAATTAAAATAATCATCCAGGCATAAATTTGAAAATAATCCAATTTTCTACTTCTTGCTAGGACATTTGCTTTAGTCCAGCTTAAATATATGTCTGTTAAAATAAAGTTTCTATGACCATAGCCTTAAGTATTTACAGATGCTGTAATTTGGTCTTCTATTTGTACTTTCTTTCAAGAAAATTCATCAGAAACTACCAAGGGAAATTGTTGGTTATTTTCTGTGGTCACCGGCTTTCTGCTAACAACTTATTTTTTTCACACCAACAAAACAAATATTCCATTACAGCATTCTTAGTCTCAGGCCTAGTCTATAGTTTCTTCATGTTGTGTGACCTAAAATATGTCTCAGTTACTTGGTGAAATGCAGAGATTCATAAATTATCAATCGATAGGAGTTATCCCTCCATATAGCTACTATATACATGTTTCTAGTCAGCCCATTATATAACGTGCATGACGATGTGATTAATTCTGAGACACAGAGTAAGAACAAGGCAGAGATCATGGGGATGGACAATGGAGAATCCACAAATATGTATGTGAACTTACAAATCAAGGAAAGTAGGATGTTGTAGTAAATGTAAGTAAATGAAACACGAAATTAACAACAGGGTCAGAGGTTTTGTGGTCAAGGCCATACGGTGAGTACAGTGTACACTCAATGGAAGAGCGTTGTAGGAGTCTGAAGTCTGAATAGTCTATGCCAGAAATTAGAGGTCATTAGACATCCATATCTGGGCCTAGAAAAGATTTGAAGTATTTAGAAAATTGTGAGAAACTATAGTCAAAGGAAAGTCCGAGGATAAGAATTTTATAAGATGCTACTAAAAGTAATGGAAAGTTCATAGGAATCTATTGTTATAGAAAGGCAGTAAACAATTTGGCCTTCTATGGAGCTATAGAAAGGTAATGCAATTTGTCTAGGATTTGGAATGTGGCCTAATTTTAAGAAAATAGGCATTTGCTTTGGGAGTATTTTCCTACCAGGCCCTGGTTCTGCACATTCATGCTGACCTCGCCTAAGTATGGCAGCATAGTGAAGTTTACAAAGGCATTCTTACATCAAGGATTAGAAAATATATATGTACATACTCAGTGAGAATCAGGATCATAATGACTTAAAGGTTTAAAACATCCATTTCTGACTCACATACTCTGCTATTACAAAAATGTTAGGTGAAAAAATTTCCAGTATCTGTCTGAAAGAATTCTGCTTCCATGATTTTGAAAGACTCCTTTGAGAGGCTGCCCCTAGGGAGGCTATTTCACAGTCTCATACACTTAACTCATTTAGGTTTTCTTTACATTTAAGCAACAATTTTTTCTATTTAATTTAATCTTAAGACATTTTGACACATTTTTACTTTGAATCCTATAGTTTTTCAACCCCAGGATATCAGAAATTAAAGAACTTTCTGGAAGTCTAGGTACACCAGATTTAGTAAGTAGTCCCTTTGTCTGAGACTCAAATATAAGGGGACAACATATCCCCTTATATTTGAATCATCATAATTGATAGTGACTGTATTTTTTAACATCACTGAAGAAACTGGCTGAACTTCAAAAAAAAGTTAAAGCTGTATAATGTTTATTTTTATTGTTTATTAATAGTAATGCCTAAAGTAAAACTTATAAACACTGATCAATATTTAGATTTGGTACATTCCTCTTTTTGTTAGACTATGGTACACTTATGGTTTCCAGTACTGTGTTATTGCTTCTGGCTAACTCCTACAAAGTATATTAGATTTATATCATGAGTATATGAAATAGGGATTTCGGAGGATGCTGCAGTCAGCTGTATACAAGGTAAGATAAAGATAAAGACTAGAGAAATGACTCATGATGAGAAAGAATGTCGAGCAAGAATGAATTGGATATCTATGTAATTCTCTATGCATAAGCCCCCTGCCCCCTTTTGTAGAGAGCAGGACCGATGAGATGGCGTTGGCCGGGTGAAGGCAGCATGAAGTGTATTAAAACAAAATGATGGCTGCCACGACACTGTGGGTCACGAAGGAAACTACCAAAGTCACACCAGACACATCTGGCAAGGAGGCATGCCTAAGGTGTATGTGCGCTTGACCAGAGCAGCCATATCTGCAGAGCAGGACCAAAACTGCCCACACAAATTGTTGAGGATGTATGGATAGACCTCACTGTTCCAAAAAACTTGGAACTATTCATTAATAGAGCCGATAAAAAAGAAGTGTAGCACTTCTTCTGAAACCATTATCCCAGGTGGTTGCCGATAGGCATAAAGGCAAGAATTTAGTGTGCAGAATTATACAGAGAAGTGAGTCAGCTGACAATGCTAGGGTTACTTTTGATGATGACTTTAAACTTAAAATCCTCACACAGAGGATCAGGAGATGATGATAGCACGTGGGATGATTTATATGCTGCCAGACCATTAGTGTCAGGAAGCGAATACTAGACTATAATCATGGACAAGGAGGGCTACAACACACAGAGGAAGGCGGAGGCTACCCCAGGCAGAAACTGCAGAATATAACAGCAGATTTTTACTCACAGGAACAGAAATGAGACAAACTTCAGGCATTTCAGAACAAAATGCAGTTAACACAGCATTACCGGAGCTAATGCACAGGAGGCCAAACCAAATTCTCACACTGTGGATTGGCTGGCAAGGGTGTGGAGAGCAGCACACCCCACAGTTGACGTTACTGCACATGGAGATCATGTGAAATGGGCAGACCTGAGACTGGCAAGTAATATCACTAGAAAGTTGGCAGTTTGTCTCTGGTTTATGACAGGACGGGAATAAATACACCTTTGCAGGTACCAGCGGCACAGGACCTGGAAAAGGTAATCCTTGGAGGCACCGACTGCCTTAAAGACACCATATGTGCAGGCTATGGCTCAGATCAGGAAGGCGGAGGACATACTGAACATATTTAAGTTATCATCTGAATTGAATGGCCAACCTAAATTCACATTTAATGCCGAAATACAGAAAAATAGATCAGGACCCCCAAGGTGGAATAATACTCCAAGGAAGAACTTTAGCTGGGGCGGGGGCAGGGGAGGAGGACAACAGCACAAACTGGCAACTGCCCCAAAACAGGAACTGGCGACAGCCATATAGGGATTATCAGCCTCAGCCTCAAAGAAAAAAAATTGGATTCCTAATAGAAACCAGGACCAGCATTAATTTATACCCAGAAACAATAATTCAGGTCAGAATTTTAAGCCTAGGCAAAGCAACATGAAACAAATGCAAGGACAGGCCCAAAAATTCACTCAAAACTTCTTTTCAAAAAAATGGTCAATCCTAGTCTCGGATTAGGGGTAACAGATATTAGACAATAGGATTATATTAAGCTTAAAATTGTTGGAAATAATCAGGAAAAGGTAGTTGAATTTCTAATAGACATGGAATCCCAAATAACCTTAAAGATTTTAAAATAAAGATTTCCTGTTAACATAGAATGACTAAAGTGGTAAAATTGCACAAAGCTTGCTATTAAATTATTTATTTTTAGATATCATTTAGAACCTTTAGAAGTAAGAGGATATATAACACCTACTATTGGAAATATATTAGGAATGGATAATTTACCAATTAGGAGATTTTATTCCATACAAAACCCTTAAATTACATAAAGTAAATTTAGCACAGGTAAAAAGAAAGCCAGTTGAGCTGCCTAAACCCTGCAAGGCTTCATATATACTAAACAATATATGTAGGGAGAATACAAAGAAATGAGAGAAAAAAATATGCAACTTTTAAGGGAAAATATCATAGAAAAAGGGAAATCCCATCTTTATAACAGCCCGTGTGGCCAGTCATTAAGCCTAATGGCCAGTATAAATTAACTATAGATTAGAGAAATCTTAATCAGTTTTCATCTAAAATGGAGTCCTGCCAGATACAGAAGAAGTCATAAATAGAATTACCATCAGAAACTCCAAGTATGTTGTCACTGTTGACATATCAGTCAGACATGTTTGCTACACCTATTGCAGCAATCCATGGAATACACTACATTTAGCAGGGAAAGCACACAACACCAGTTTAAAAGGCTGCCACAGGGATATTTAAATAGTCCAGTTATAACTCATACATTATTAACCTCACAAATAGATATCATGACATTTAATTTCTGAATCATCTCTTATATAGATGATATGATGCATGATGATCTGGAGCTATTGAAGAAGGAAGAAGACAGACTAATTGAGGAACTTAGGGTCAAAGGGTGGACAATTAGTAAGAAAAAGACCCACAGCTCAGATATATCAGCAAAATTTTTAGAAATACAATGACCATCTGAAGGCAGAAAGATTCCAAATTCAGCAATAGATAAAATAATGGCATTTAATGAGCCTACTAATAAGACTGAGGCACAGTTTAATTGGACTCTTTGGAGCAAGTAAGCTATCCTAAAAAGGGTGATCAAATCAGATTGGACTTAACATACTCTAATGACTATGGCATTGGGGCCCTATGGACCAAGAGTAGCCAAGATAAAATATTTAAACCAGCTGGCTTCTGGACCAAGCAAATACTTGCCTCAAGCAAGTACTCTAATTTAGAAAAAATGGTATGGCTTCTTTTTGAAGCACTAAAAGCTACTGAGCCTCTCAATGATATTGCTCCAATAATCATAAGATCTCAAATACCAGTGTTGGCCTGGGCTAAACTCAGTCCTGAAAAAGTGGTAGGAGTAGCTCTGAATCCAGAGGAGGGATGTAACTGCTGGGGGAAACCAAGTTTCCTCAGAGGAAATTCACCAGGCACAGATAGGGTTGCCGGAAATAATTCCAAGGGAGGAGAAAATCCATGCTCCCAGAGGGAAACGGGGTCCCTCCTGGTTTGAATCTAATTCCTGGTTTACAGACAGCTTCTTGGTCACTGAAAAGTGGACGCAGCAAATGGACAGCAGTGGCTGTCAGGCCCAGGGATGCCAAAACCCTGAAGCTCACTGGTGAGTCAAAATCAGCACGATTGCTGAACTTACTGCAGTAGTGTTTGCAGTGAGACACTCATTAGGGGAAAAACAAAAAGCAATTTACATTTTTACAGATTCATGGGCTGTAGCAAATGGTATTACAATTTGGTCTCAAAAATGGGCAAAAACAAATATTAAAATTAATAGCAAGGTGGTCTGGTCCAGAAACTACTGATTAGAACTATTCAAAGCCACTAAGAAAATTAATATATGTGTAACCCACATCTCTGCTCATTAAAAAGCTGACTCAAAGGAGACAACATTTCATAATATAGCAGATAGATTAACAAGGGAAGCGGCATCCAAAAGGGAGCTCCCCCAAAGGCAAAGAAAATTGCCTGCTAAATATAAGGGCTATGAGGTCTTTCTAGCCAAAGTAACTCCAATAACTATAATTAAAAGGGGACAATACAATAACTGGGGCACTGCTACTTAATGCAAATATAACAATCTACACATTACACCATAATGTGAATAAATGCACAAACAGATGGCAGAAAGCCCCCAGTAGAGTCACATATGAGAATTGGGTTAGAGACCCAATTATTAGCAAACCAGTTTGGAATGCTGAGGACCAAGCTAGAGATAGACTAGGACAAAGCATATAGCTAGCCTGTGGTCATACTCAAGAGGATATTGAGGCAATCCAAATGTCAGTCTTGGTCAATGGGCCATGGATACCCCAAACCTCACAGTTTGACATGTCAGATATATTTCACTGGATCAAAATTGTTACCCTCTAATGTTGATGGTGATATACCTAGAAGATACCTTAATAATAAATATAGTATAAGAGGACAAACGTATATTGCAAACTGGACATCAACAGGAATCACATGCAAACACTTAGGATTAATATTAGCATTTTGCTCTAAGAAAGATAAAGATGATGTGTTTTTCTTCTTTGAACACATCACAAGCCATACAGCACAAAAACGCCCACTGGTGGCAAACCCTAGGAAAAGACACACGTGACCGTATCACTTTTCATTATCATTAGAACCATATCATTTTGCAGTGCTACCAGTGACAGCAGGAGATTGGGCGATGCTACATAGGGTAGCACAACATCCAGTGAGAAACCACGCACCATCACATACCAGTCTACCCATTTTTTCGAGCCATTCTCCTTTCAATCTTGCTGTATTCCAAAGAATAGCCCTGGACCATGCATAATAAATAGTTTGCTATAACAGCCCCTTATGCCTTAGAACAGAACATTGGAAGCCAGCATGGACCAAAGAGCTCATGGGACCAAAACCTTAAATTACAAAAGATATTAGACCATCACCAGATAGAAGGTACCCAGCAAGAATACTATATAGGCCTGAAGTAACTAAGCTAAAGTAACCTTTAATAAGGAACAATTTAAGGTTACTTAAATTGTATTAAATTGTATTTTCTTAACTTCAGCATGACAGTGGTTGTAAGTAAAAAAAACAGGATCCTAAAGTTCCCATGATTTCATAAGTAAAAATACATGGTACAAAATTGTGTTTTTATGGTGATTATACTTTCGTAAAAATATGTATGCATATTGACAAGGTAAAGTTATGGGTGATTCTTTTTTCTAATCACAAACTTGCAAAATATGATTGAATAGAATATATCTTTGACTTTATTTAATATTTTTATTCCAATCAGGCAAAAAAGAGAGTTTGTGTGCACGTGTGCATATATATATATATATGTGTGTGTGTGTGTGTGTGTATGTATATGTATATATGAATAGAATTACCTGCTAATGAATATAAAATTTGTAAGAACATTTATATTTTTATGTGATGATAATATCAGACAAAAACAAAGAATGGCATCAAATATCAAGGGTTTTTATAATAATAAAAGCTTTAATTAATTAGCAAGACATAATCTTAAAACATGTGTGCTCCTAATAATAGAGATTTAAAAATGTGTGGTAGAAAATAAAGAGAAAAATTATCAAATTCATATCATAATTAGATATTTCCATAGCAAATGTAAGGATATAGAAAATATTAAAACATCATCAAATAACTTAATTGATGTTTATGAAACACTGCACCCAATAACAGCAGAATATACCATATTTTTCGGACTATAAAATGCACCAGACCATAAGATGCACCTAGGTTTTAAAGTAGGAAAAATTTTGAGCAAAAAAGGTGGTAAAATATTTAATAACATAAATAACGTAATATTTCACCAATGTAAATGAAAACAGAACTCAGGTAAGCTACATTTGGACTATAAGATGTACCCCCATTTTCCTCCCAAATTTGGGGTGTGGGAAATGCATCTTATAGTCTGGAAAATATGGTACTTTTAAGACTACATGGGAGATTATGAATTTAGACCACATACTGAGCCATATAACACTTTTAAATATATTTAAAAAAAAATTTTGCAGAACATGTCCTGAGATAAAAAACAAGATGTGTTTCCTCTCTCATTCCTGTCTCTATTGTGTCACCCTGGAGAAGAAGGAAAAGCTTGGGCTAACCTTGGGACATCCCCTTCTTGGCCCTTTCTGGGTCTAATGTTAAATACAGTAAGCAGGTTATAGGAAGAAAGAAAATCTCTCTTTATTAGCTGGCCATAATATGATTTCCTCCTAGCCAGTTGTTGCTTTACTGCATAACAGTGACTTGGGACCACCAGTAACTATTGGAATCACTTGCTGGCTCTCTTAAAGGACACATCTGTGGGTTTTGTGGGAAGTCCTGAGTCAGCCACTAGCACATCATTCTCTTTACTCCCAGTCTTTCAGGAGATCTGGCTTGACCTCTTCTTCTACACCCTGCTCCCAAATTCATCAGTCAGTTATAATATCCACAGCCACATGCTGTTGCAGTTCCCTCACATGAAGGGAAGCTCTCTCCCATGGTAGTTTAGAAAGATTGCTCAACCCAGCACCGCTTGTGCAGAAGAAATTTACATATTCCTCTTAGGCCAAATGGTGGGAATTCAGGCTACTTCTCTAGGCCTCTCTCTAATTCTTTTTCATTGTAAAGAAATGCCTCTGGACAGAATGACAAATCCTCAGAATGAGCAGAAGTCTGACTGAGAAAGAGAATAATAGCATCCCCTTCTGGTGGTCATCTCAACAAATCCCGCATCTCAGAAATGCTGTCTCCTTTTCTCCCTTTCTCCTATCTATGTAAGCTGGAGGGGGGATAGAGGTAGCTGGGATGATGGCTTACATGAAACTTGTTTGTATATATGTATACAGGTATAATTAAAATATATTAAATATATATAAAGAAAATGGGAATATTACACATAAAGTGTTAATAGTATTTATCTCCAAGTTGAAATTATGGGGGATGTTCATTTCTTTCTTGTGCTTTCTGATGTCTGCCAGTTTTTATGTTGAACCTTATTATTTTTTTCTGTAGGCAAAATTGTAATTATTTTTTAAAAGTCTGATTAAAAGTCAATTTAATCTACAACTCAGCTCTATCCATGAAAAGCACAGCAGTATATGTTCTACTTCTATAGATTATTAAATTGAAAAATAAAAAGATTTATAGGTTTGGGAAATGACATCTTTAAGGCTTCAAACTCACATTTATCCTTTCATTAACAATGACTCAGAGTTTGAATGGAGAACATATTTCACTGTCTTGCCCTTTTACTAGAAATTTGGATAACTCCTGGACTTTGGTCCATTCTGTTACAGATCATGTATTGATCTTTTATGTAATAAATAATCAGAGGATTCATGTGATCAGCAGCTCAGATGCTGTACAAAGACTAAAACTTGACCTGTGTAACTGTTAACATGTAGATAAGAGAACCTAGGAGCATCATTAATGACAACAGACATTCACAGGCAGCAAGGGAGG
>PVJI01020769.1:0-28326 GCA_004026765.1 Micronycteris hirsuta | reverse complement strand
ACCAATCAGTAAGACCCACGACTCCACCGAGCTTCTCCAGCAACGCCCCTCAGCCAACCAGTATATATACCCGCGATCTTTAAATAAAATTTGCAGCTTGATCAGAATCTTGTCTTGCTGCCATTCTTCGCGTCTCCTGTCCCTCTCACTCCTTCACTAACAGGTCTACCCCAGTTGACTTCCCTGCTGGTCGGGGCAGGAGGTAGACAACAGACAAGGGGAGGTGAGAACAGTATAGGAAGTACAGGAGCAGAAGGACTTATGTGTAGGACTGATGGACAAAACTAAAAGGAGGGGAAAGGGGGTAAGGGGGAGGGGGGAAGGAAGGGGGGAAATGGGGCAACTGTAACAGCATAATCAATAAAATATAGTTAAAAAAAAAGAATGCTATGATGTTCATTAATTATTATTGACATTTAAACCCAATATTATCTTTAGGATCCAATGAAGTCACTGTGCTTGGATCCAATATGATGTTGTATTGTTAAAAAAAAATAATGTTCCCCTTTCCCTACTCTGTACTCACTGCAGCCCTGCGGTCTGGCTGTCTTTCTCATGACTTAGTTTTATGTACTTAATATTACATATGTATCATTTAAGTATATAAATATACAAATGTTATGTATATAAATGTGTTATTTATATTGCATATTCTTTTTTTAACAAATATTATGTATCATCTGAAATATGTATAATCTCTATTTATTTTATATATATATATATATATATAAAATGATATAATGAAAACAGTGAAATTCCTCCTGCTCTCCCCCACTCCTTACACTTATACATTCAGGGTCTCTCCTGCTACATTGTTTTGAGTTATAAATGAGGTGTGTCTTCGCATTACAGAGAAGAGCTAACTGCATTTAGCCTATGCATATAAAGTTGTATAACCAAAATACACACTAATAAACATGAACTACTGGAGAACATTTGCTGACTGTGGTAACAGACGTGATCCTTGTAAGTCCTGCTTTCTGTAGTGATGGGGAGGTCAGGAAGTGTGTCGCACCGAGGGTATGGGGGAAATGAAAAAAAATACAATGATTTTCTCTCAAAGTGGAAGGTGTGCTTTAGTATTTTGTATTTAATCCTTTTAAAAATGTGTAACTTGTACTTCTATTAATAGGATATCAACAGCTATAATTAGAACATTCTTTCATGTTTCCGTGGTACATACGTTTCATGAAAAAAAGTGTATGTTTTTTTGTCTAAAGAAATGGATGCTAGCAAACCCCAAATCACACAGTCACATATCTCGTGGATATGACATGGGGACAGGAGACAGCCGTCCTGTGCTCTGCGTTACCGTGTGGCCTCAGCCCTCCTTTTCGGGTAGACTGTGAACAGAATCACGCTCCCCGTCCCCGTTCCAGGTATGTAGGAGGCCAGGTTGTGACAACAGTTAAGACCAAATTCTGTGTACTGTCAAACACATATTCTGTCTAAGACAGACCAGATATCTGAAGAAAGAAAAGTCTGGCCAAATTTGTTAAAAAACGATTGTAAGTCTGAATCCCATGTAGTTCTTTACATCTATGCCCAACTCAGGTACTTTAAACATATATGTTGGTAGTTTACTTGTGTTTAAAAAAAGAGGCATTCATTAAAAAGATGAAAATAAATGTGCATAGAAAATGGTAAGATGTGTTATTTATAATAGTTATTTCTTCCCCATGAAAATAGTGCATGCTAGTCGAAACTCGACCTTGAAAAAGACAGCAGCTAATCAATTTGCTAGTGCTCCAAAAGATTAGATTTAAAAACATTTTTTCAAAATTGAGAGACACTGCAATAGTGAAAAGAAATAGTATTTACTCAGGTGCTTCCTTTTCACCAACCTTCCTGATGCCTCTAGGGTTGGAAAAGTGTCACCTGGCATTTCATTTGGGGCCCGCTCCACAGCAGGCACTCTGCATCCGCGTGGGTGGGGCGCAGAGCCCTGCGCATGGGTCCTCCCAGGACAGGCAATGGACCGGTACCGGTCGTTGCCACCCAGCGACTCTCTCCAGGCACGTGCAGTGTGGGCGCTGGGCCAACAGGTGGCAGAAACGCATTTGACTTGCTCTGCTCGCTCTTCTTCGCAGCCTGGACGCCGCCGCCCCGGACCTTCGCCTAACAGCGTCTCGGCAGACACGTTCCCCTTGGCTTCTGCTGGGTCTGGGGTCCGGGATCCGGGTCTAGGTCCAGGCCAGGGCGAATGTAGGGGTTCGGGGCGGGCAGGCAGCAGAGCGCAGGAGCGTCTCCCGGAGATGCGCCCTCTGCTGGCAGCCCTTGGACTCGCCAGCCCAAGCCGGTGCCGCGCTCCTTGCCTGCCTGGCCTGACAGGTGTGGAGCTGGACAGGTGCACTGGACTGGCAGGGGTTGGTTGGGAGCCAGGCAGGATCTGGGCATTGCTTTGGCTGGGCTAGGTTTGGGAAGAAGTGCTCAGGCAGTCCTGATTTGGACTGGCCAGGGCCTGAAGCTTGGCTGGGCAGGGACTTTTTAGGGCTGGGTATGGGCTCAGCCCCAGGAATTTCCTTCAGGGAACCCACCAAGGACAAAGGAGCCAGAATCGGAACCTTCTCATTATTCTTCTATTATTAATTATTGGAAGACTCAATTAAACAGCTTCCCCAGTATCTTCCTGTACATAGTAATGGGAGTGTTGAGAACATGGCTTCTCAGTAAAACTGCTGCCCCCTCCCTTCTCCACCCCCTTCTTCCTGGACGGCTCCTGTCTGAGCTGGTGTGGGTGGGGGGAAGGCGGGCCTGTCACTCCGAGGTTCCAACTCACTGGAGGGGAGCCTCTCTTGAACCTGTTTTTAATGTGTCAAATCACAAAGTCACTTTCCGGCAATAAGGTGTGAAGGGGTTACAGCCTCCCTGGGGTCCTCCAGGGGTCTGTGCTGCTGCAGTGACAGGCCTGTCCCCTGCATCAGGCAGCCACACAGCGGACCTGGGCATCCAGGGCGCCATCCCACGGGCTGCCATTTAGAAAGTCTCTGCTGTGCATTTTACCCCATGGTTGTCACTGGTAAAGATGCCTAGAGTTTGGAAGGCGCCTCATGGTTCCCTGTGTCCCTACCTCTGCCTGTCCCCGAATACCTGGCTTTGTGTGGGTGCCCTTGGCCTTTCCAAATGCCCTGGTTCATATGTTCATCCCCCCTGAGCCCGTGTCCAGGAGGTTATATGATCTGGCCTCATCTTGTGGTGTTCTGACAGAACAGGACCTAAATTCACACTTGGTTAATTTTCTGGCTTATTGTCAGAAACACCTTAGGTTTGCTCTTTAGTAGAACTCTGATGTCATTTGTCCACCCATGGGTGGGAGCATTGCTGTGGTTCCTTGGGGAGAGATGTATGGACAGAGCCCACCTTTACAGAGGGCCTGTTCTGACTCAGGCACTAAGCTACCTGTTTACACGTGTAATCCAAGCCTCTGTACCTAATAAAACGGTTCTAGTGCTGTCTCCATTCTGTGGATGAGGAAATTGAGTCTTTAAGTGACTAATTAGCTTTCCTGGAGCTGAGTGGAGACCCCAGCCTGGGTCTGTGCGCACCAGACCCTGGGCACTGCAGCAGGCTAGACATCCTCCTGGACGAAGGGAGGAGACTTGTGGGCACTAAGGGGAGGGGTCAGCCCTCATTGGCCTCACATAAGGGTGCATAGAACCCAGGATGCTCAAAACCCATCCTGTAGTTGGAAATGAATCCCTACCGTCTCCAATGGACTCTCCTGGAGGTTACTCCCCAGGGCTGCTCCCGGCTTCCTTCTGACCCCATATAATTGTCTTTCAAGGCTGACCAGGGCTGGGAGTCCAGGAGAGGACCTTTGACAGAAGCAGATCCCAAGGCAGGGGTGGGGGCAGTTATTTTAGGGTGAAGGACATCTATTCAATAAACCTTCAGAGACTAAAAATATGACTCTTGATTTCATCTGCACCAAAATTATAAGTGCTTTTCACATTTTAACTGGATGTGGGGGAAAAGTGGGTAAATGGAATTTAAAAAGGACAAAAAAATTTGAAATTTCATTTTGCACCTAAATTTCTGGGTTTTGAAGGACAAGAACTGTGTGTGGTCCTGTGAGGGACTGCAGCTCCAGGCCCACACGGTAGCGTGGCTGAGTGACCGTCTGTTGAGTGGTGACCGGCATCTGATTTTGACTAAGGGGGTGAATTTATGAGGTTGACATTTTAAGAAGTCAAAGTTTTAGCTCATTTCAAAACCAGTGGAACGTATCTAAAACTGTGTTGCCTTCTGGTGGCAGTTTGTCCAACTGAAGTCTGACTTTGAAGTAGCATTGACCTTTTAAGAGTCTCTGGAAAATGCAAGGTGGTGGTGCTTGGGGAAAGCACACAGTCCAGCCTTTCCCCATTTAAATGATACCGTTTTAGAATGTTATGCAAATACTAGAAGATTAATTGCCAATTCTTTTCATAGACATTGGTCAGGACATCAGGAAAACCAGAGAGAAGGGACATGAATCACCCAATCAAGGAAAGAAATCCAGATCGTCCAGTACACCTTTAAAAACCTTCAGCCTCACGGTGAGCAAAGACGTGCAAATTAATAAACCAAAAAAAGGGCAGTACCATGTTTCCTCCATGGCGCTGACGCACACCCAGTGTTCTGAAGCTGCCGGCGTGGCCAGCGGCGTGGCGAGGCGTCCCGTCCTGTGAATGGGTGGCCCGTGGACGCGTCAGTCAGGTCAGCTGTAATGGGAAGATGCTGGCGTGCTTATCAAGTGCACTTGGTTTAATGGCTTTGACCCAGTGGTTCCCCTTCTGGAAAAAAAGAAAAAACAATAACACTAGGAAACCAGAAAGTCACACAAATAAGCTCATCGCAGTATAATTTATAACTGGGTAAAGCTGGGAACGGCCCACTTTTGTAAGAGCAGGATGGCGCCAAACTCCATTGAGCGAGCCAGGTGATGAGAACCCCCGGAGACCGAGGTGGTGTTTGCGAGGCTGTTCAGAGACAGAGACCAGCAAGTGTTGGATCACTGTGAGAAAAATGAGATAGGAAATGATAAAAACTGGTCACATATATTTGCAAAACTCATCTCTCTCTCTCTATCTCTCTAAATATCTTTTAGTAGTGATAGCTTGATGAGGAGGTTTAACGGGTAATTTAATAAGATTTATTATTTTATATGTCCCAAATTTTCTAAAGATAAGTTTTACTGTTTTGATCACAAAAGGTAGAAAAGGGCTTTCACCAGAGAGCAATTTGCCCACCCTGGTGCCCTGCCCTGGCAGCAGTCTTAGGAAATGCCGTGTTTTAATGCTGTTGTTGACTCAGTGCCCTAAGCCACACGCCCGCAGCTCTTCCCCGACAGGCAGCTCACCGAACCCCTCTGCAGCGCTCGGAGCCCTGAAGGGCTCTTGCAGAGGTGGCCACTGAGCCCAGGACGCACTTGGGCTGTGGAGGTCCCTGCCAGCTGCCATGGCTCAGCGGGTGCCTCTGTGGCACAGGGGCCCTGGGAATCAGCGGGATCAATCACTGAACCTCAGGCCCATGTAACATTCCGGCGAGTCCTGACTTTGGTGCAGGGAATGAGAACAATGGCCGGGAGACTGGCCGCAGCTTGGCTGCCTGTGTTGAAATGCTCACTAAGAGGTCACCTTGGGAAGGAGGAAGACAAGCAAATGTACTTAGCGGACGTGCCAGGGCGGACCTGTTTTAACATGTGCGGCAGGTTGTATATATCCGCCTGTGCCCGTGTGTGTGCATGTAGATGGTGCAATGAGACTCTGGGCCCGGAAATAGAAAACAAGCACGAGAAACACGATGTCAGGGGGAGGGGTCACTGCTGCAGGTCAAGTCCATGGAGGGAGCTCCTGTCCATGGAAAAGGAAGAGAAAACGGTGAACATGGGGGTCTCCCATCTTTCTTTGCTGACATCTCATCTGTGTTGCCGTGTCCCGAGCTTCTCCACCTGAAAGTCGGGGATGAGACCTGCTTCTTGAGCTGCCTGTGAGTGAGGGACTGTGCACAGAGGACACAGCCCAGCACCTGGCTCCTCCTCCAGGCCCACTTGTCCCCCAGTCCAGAGTCAGCGCTTACAGCCCAGTTTTTCTGCTGGTCTGTAGGTTCCAGGAGGTCAGTGTCCATGTCCTGTCGGACCCGGAACTCTATTTCATAGCATGATATCTGACACACAGGAGCTGCCCCAGCCCTGGCAGGGCAGGCACCTTGTGCATCTCACTTGTTCTTGAACTCACCGAGTCTGCTAGTCCCTGGAACCATCCCCAGACAGTGGCTGCCTATCCCATCTGCTGCCTGCTCCATGTATGAAGGCTGCAGCAGTGGGTATTCCTCAAGCAATAGCCATGGGCTTTCATCCTGAAATTCGGTGGGAAACTGAAGTATGAGCCAGGATAAAAGCAAGCATGAGGCTTGGAAAAGGAATTGAGATGCAGTTAGAGAAAGATTGACATATACATGTGTTAATGTCTAACCGTGCTTTTTGTCCAATAGATTTTCAGTCACTAGACTTCCTGGGCCAGTTCTGGGCCCCTCCGTGAGTCAGCCAGCTTCTTACACTAGACAGAGTAGCAGCCTCGCTCTGGGCTCCACCCGCCTCTGCCACCGACTGCATGCACAGCACCGGACACCTCTGAGCCTCAGCTGGGGAATGCTAACGTGGGATCGTCTTCCTGTGAAGCCTGGCCTGGTAACTGGAGTCAACTGAACACAGCCAAGGAGTGGAGTTATAATAACAGACACCTCAAACACTTCATCTCCATTTTAAACAAACTAGGCACGAAACTGCCAATCTTTTAATGCAAAGTCCAGGTCTCTTCTTTGAACATCAGTTCATGGGCTGCAGTTGAGCAGACTTTTCCTCCCCTTTTTTATACATGCCAGGAAGAGTACACTGACTTCACGTTGCAGGTCGGGGTTCTTTCAAGTGAGTCAATAGCATAAAAACACTCGCAAAACAACCTGAGTAAGAATTCCTGATTCCTAAAAGATTATTCCAATTTTTATGGTTATTAAAAAACCATAAAATTGTAATAATTTTAAGTCACTTTTCTTGATAGCATGTTTTCCCCAAGTATTTAACCTGGTTTTCATTAAAAAAAATAGCTCTTCACATACATCAGATTGTTTAACATTTAATTAATTTACATATTTACAATAGAAACATGATTGACATGAACAAATTGTAGCAAAACTAAATACGCCTTTTGGAAAGCAAGCAAGCCATGAGGCGGTGGAAGAGACACATAGACGTGAGACAGGGTCCTGGTGGTGGGGTGCAAGGGAGGTGCTTTACTCAGGGATTGCAGTCTAGATCTGAGAAGTGGGTACAAGGAAATGAGCTAAGAAAGTATGGTGGTTGAATTGTGTCCCCCCAAAAAATATATGCTGTGGTCCTACCCCGGTCCCTTAAAACATGAACTTATTTGGAAATAGGATCTTTACATAGGTAGTCAAGCTAAAATCAGTTCACTAAGATGGGCTCTAATCCAATATAAGTGTTGTCCCTACAAGAAGAGGAGATTTGGAAGTAGAGGCAGACATGCACGAGAGAAGATGTTGTGAAGAGACACAGGGAGCGGTCACGCGAAGGTGGAGCGTAGAGTGATGTGTGTACGAGGCACAGCATGCCCACAATGACCACTAAGCTCAGAGAGAGAGGCTTGGCCTGGATCCTCCCTCACAGCCTCAGAAGGAACCTACCCTGCTGACACTTTGACTTCGGATACTGAGGTCAGCCTCCAGAACTGGGAGAGAAGTCCACCCAGTTTCACTGGTTCCTCTGTAGTCTTCAAGGCTCAGTTCTTGAGTCTATTCTTTTCTTTGTCTATATTCTTTCTTGCTAAGAATATCTCACTCAGTCTTGTGGCTTAAATAACATCCATAGAGCAATGACCAACAGTTATGATACCAGTTCAGACCTTGCTCCCCAAATCCAGATCCATATAACTGACTGCTTATTTGACACCCTTGCTTGTAGTTCTAATAAGCATCTCAAACCAAACATGCCAGCACTGAATAGTTGATCTCTCCCTTAAACCTGCTCTTTCAAGCAGAATTCGGGGGCCACTTAGAGCCAGAACTCAAGTGTATGGAGCTTGGTGCCTCCTAGGACAGGCCTCCTCACCCTGGCACTTGGATTTCCATTGTGATGATGTTCAGTCTGCTGGCTGGGAAGTCATGCCCATGTGTGCCATGGTCCAGGGAATAGAACAGCGGGGCTTTGGAAAAGAGAGGACATTTATGGATCAAAAGGAAATTCTGAAAATACCTTTTCTCAGAAAAAATTCAAGAAGATAGTGCGGCTTTCAAAAAAACCCCACATCCTTTCAATAATCAAGAAGTAAGGAACTTATGCTAGGAGACAGTGACCATGGGCCTTGAACCTCCAAGAGAAAGTGATTTTTCACCAAGAATTATGTACCCGCTGAGGCGGACACTCTCTGTATCCTCCCACACCCTCTACAGGCATTTTCCCTGAGCAGGTTGATGCTTTACACCATGACACTTGCACACCTTTGCCAAAGGGTTTTCTCTGGGCGATGTAGCCAATGTGTAGGTGGAAAGTTCTAGGCAGTTAACTCTTGGGAGCAGCTGTCACACAATGCCTGATAGAATTTTTTTGGCTAATTACTTTGACCTCCTCTTTCCTTGAGTGAGATAACTTGGAGGATGTGTTATCACCCAGTCTCCCGGTAGCCCAGCTTGTTCACAGGGTAATGTCTACATTAAGGCACATTGTGCTGCTTTGTTTTCTCGTTCTTCCTTTTTCCACCCCCTACCAGAGATCTCTGGGGGTGCCTCCGAAACCAAATGTCTGTAGTTAATGCCTTGTCTCAGGCCCCCTTTCAGGGAGAACCCAGCTTTAGATGTAAATCACACTACCATTAACTATGAGAATATTATAAATAGAATGCAAACATGTGAACATTCATTGTTTGCACCTTTTGCATCAACCTTTTCTTACATTGGGATATACTCCAACAAAGTGATGAGGACACCAAAAACACAACCAAGAAGAAAATCAAGAAGACCTGGGAGATAGGCCTGGAAGAACAGTAGATACAACTCAGGACTCTGAGAAATTCAAGTTCCAGGATGATAGGCCCAGAGAGCAAAATGCCCGGGACAGCATAAGGGTGTAGGAGGAATGTCCCTGGTGAGAAAAAATAGTGATAATAGATTTCATTGATTTGAGAGTGCCTTTAAAATATTAGCTCTCAAAGACCAGGTAAAAACAATACACGCAAGAAAAGCAAGGCAATTAGAAACTCCAGGAAAACCAAAAAGCTATAAACAGAAGAAAATACAATCATAGAGTGTGATTTCACTTTGCAGTGAATAATATACAACGTCCACTACATCACTATGGTTCACTAATTTTCTAAACTTCAGAATCACTAAGATATAAATCAGAGAATAATAAATCATAATTACAGAATAGAATGCCAATGCTGTCAAAGTTGACAATATAAGTAAAATATCGAGAGAATTTGGGAAGTGGAAGGAAGGGAGGATGAGTAAATGAAACTATGGGAGTGTCACTGTCTCATTGTGTGAAGTAGGGAAACAAGTATTGACTCAATAGTGGAAACAGAAGTAGAATTTCAACTGTATGATCCAAAGAGGCAAAAGGAGTCAACACAGAAGCTAAACGTTGTCAACTGTAGAGAGGGAGGGGTAATATAAGCGACCTAAAGTCACATCCCCCATCATAGGAAGTCAATAGAAAGTATGAAAAGTCAATATTTAAATAAATTGTGCTATGAACATACTAAGAGATATGGAGCTGAAACCCAAACCCAAATCAAAACAAACAGAAGCACTAGTGACAGGAATAATTGGAAGTGGCCTTTCCCAGGGAATTCGTGGTCGGGCAGTGGGCCTCTGTTGCTTTTTTACTCTTTGATGTAAAAGTCAGCATTCAAATATGTTGTTTTTGTAACAATTGAAAAACACATTTAAAATTTGGTCAATCTAATCACCTACAAGTTATCTTTCTTTTTTGTTTTCACTGTGTTATTCATTTTAAAGCTAAGTGTACGTTGTTTTTAATTGCCTGTCAATCGGGGTGCTCCTGCCACTGACCTTCTCTTGTGATGGATAATTGAGAACTGACTCTGTAAACGGACAAAGAGCTTAAAATAACTGACGTACACGTGAATGACACATCATCACAACCAGATAACTAATTCCCAATACAGAATATTTTCATGATGACATTTCCCTGGTGACACCTGCTTTTCAGTGACAAAGAAGTGTCTAAAAGGGGAGTAAGTGGCTAATGTATGGCATGGTTGGTGACATTGTCCTGCCCCATCTGCTGTCACTGAGAGCCCCTGTGCTGGAGCCGGCCTGCTGTGTGGACCCTGCCTCTTCATTCCACAACTTTACATAATTAAATCTGACCAGAATCACCCTCATTATAACCACATCTCCTGATAATTTCCAAATTACTTGACTCCCCAGAATTCCGGAGTAACAAGGAAGTCCTGTTCTATATTTGGCTTCTAACAAATGAGGCACTTTTCCCAATCTGCAGAAATAGACAAATAAAAGGCACTGACACAAATCAATCCAAAAGTAGGGGCTACAAGAAGCAATTGAGAAAAGCCCTGTGCTTCTAATTTTGTAGTATGAAGCTTAATGACATATACTAGCACCTATATAACTTTATAATTTGAGTTGGCGAGATCTCTGAGGTAATTAATTGAGTGGAAAAAAACCATTTTTTAAAAATCACTGCTAGCAAAGTGCTTGCAAAGTTATGGAATTAGTAACTGGAAAATAACTTCCAGTTCCTTCTGTCCCATTACCCCTTTCTTTTTTTTTTTTTAATAATTACTTTATTGTTGTTCAATTACAGTTGTCTGCATCCTCTCCCCTCCCCTCCCCCCACCACCTCTAACCCCACCTCCCTCCCCTGCCTCCCTCCTCCCCCTTGGCTCTGTCCATGTGTCCTCCATAGTGGCTCCTGAAAACTCCTCTCCCCATTGTCCCCTCCCCTCTCCCCCCGGCCACTGTCAGACTGTTCTTACTTTCAATGTCTCTGGTTAATTATAGTAGGGACTTCAACACCCCGTTACCCCTTTCTGAATCAGGGCTCTCGGGTGCCGCAGATGGACGGGAAGTGAACCAGTCCCCGCCTCCACGTCTGTGACAGCGAGCGGGTCTTTATGTCCCTTCAGCCGCTCTGAACTTTACTACTTGTTTAAAAAGTGTATTTTTAGGAAGTCAGAGCAGACATATGAAAATGGCTCATGCCTTTAAGTTATGCCCAGTCAAGCAGTAATCATAACTCTTGTAACATGAAGGTTTTTTCCGCCTGCCACATGGTATTTTGCATGAGAATGTTGAACAGAAAGTTGGAAACACTGTAAAGCCAGAGGACAGGTTTGTTGGGGAGGCAGTGTTGCCAAGGTGTAACGCACAGAGGCCCGGGGCTCAGACATCCCCACCAGCCGCCAGGGCTTGGCTTTGGGCGAGTGGTCACCGATTTAAGTTTCATGTTGTGAGGGCCAAGTTAGATGATGCTGGAAGGCAGCTCCTGTGCTTAAAGGGAGGTGAAAAAGTAATCACTGAATACTTGAGAATTTTGTGCATGTTTATGGAGAGAAGAAAACCCATTCAGCATCCTATTATCCATAGTGGCTGCAAGGGTCCTGTTCATCCCCAGCCCATGGCTGCCTCAGGGGACACTGAGTAGAACATACAGGCAGACTCTGATAGACAGGAAGACTGGGATGCTATGTTCTTGCTAAGGGCCTTGTAGAACACTACCCTCGGCATCTAGATGAGATGTCCAGTGAGCAGAGGGCACGTGGAAGCGTAGACACTGGGGCCGGGCAGGCGCACCCTGGAGTGGATGTGGAATGACTGAAGCTGGGCCAATCTTTATTCCACTGGGACAACATGGCAAGGGGTAGCATGGGGGCGGTCAGGCCACCCACCTAATGCTCTCTGTGAGCAGCTGCCTCCCTGGCACTGCCTTTCTTCCTGAAAACAACAGGCACTTTCAGAGGAACGAAGAGATGAATCTGCCTATCTAGTTGCAAGCCACCTCCTGGTCATGCAAAAGCCATGCAACAGGTCAGCAAACAGAAGATCCCTCCTGGCATTGTCTGTGTCATGAAACGCAAATTCTGTGATGCTACCACGTTCCAGGGAGGGCTCTCTCTCTCCCATTGCACTGGTAGAAAGAATGATTACCTTTTCAATCATGGGAGGAATACATGCACTTTATAGAAAATTGAGAAAACACAAAAGGCATTAGAACCAACATGTTGTTAAGAAAAATTTGACTCTAGCGCCCCTCAGATTTATCTCATGAGAGTTATCTCATCAGGGTTATGGAGCCATCACGAAATAGTGTGGGAAGATGCTCTTCTCCCCTGGCTCTTCCGAGCATAGGGTTTCTGTATCTCTGTCGAAATATTTCAACAGGAAAAACCCCACAATGGTTTCTTTCTTTTTTAAATAATGAAAACACTTCAATATTTATTTTCTCTTTGAATAATGATTTAAGATTTTGTTCTTCAAGTTTATAATTTGTTCTTATTTTAAACTCCTGTTATTTGTGTTTTATTGTCTTTTACTCTCCTTGAAGTGTGGTGCAAATGTATCATCCAATGAATTCCTTAAGGATTTTTTTGAAAACAGGCACACACACTTATTTCCTATAAGCACGTGACTGCTATTCTCAGTGATAGAGAAGTCTTTATCTTTCGAAAGCAGTTTGCTGTGTAGATAGTAATTTGTGATTTATTTATTGTGTTTCACTGAGACTGTTGTTTTCTCTACTTCATCTGTTGAAGGCTGGGACATGTGCTCACCTCTGAAAACTCTTGATATAACTTTAAATTTCTCTTCGTGTTTCTAACCATTTTCTTACTGTCATATTTAGCTCATAAGGTTTGTGGCAACTCTTTCTTCATTGGGTACTGCGCCATCTTGTCAGTTTCCAAGTTCCCCTTTAGGTGTTGGGTGCTTTTTGGGCCTGCCCTTGACTCTGGTGACAGTTGATAGTGACACCAGGTGTGGGGATTGGATGAGTGCCACAGGTGTCCACCCCCCCTCAGACGGAATTGTTCCTTCCACACTCGAGGCAGCATCTCCTCCAGTGGCTCCAACGAGGGTACATGGAGACACTTCTGGGCCCGTCGACTTGGGCTTGGCCTTGGCCTTGTGATGAGCTCTGGGTGCTGGATGTTAGAGCTCAATTCTGTGGCTGGGAGGGGAATAACTCTGCAGCCCAAAGCAGAGCCGCAAGCTGAACAGAAGACTCAGAGCAAGGGATGTCTGTTGGTATTTTAAACTCCTAAAATTTTAAGGTAGTTTAGGTAGTATTATGTCAGCAAAAGTCTGATTAAGACATGATACTTTCATATTATTCCAAAGGGCTTTGCCCCAGACTGCCTAAGTATTTAGGTAAGTTTTTCTTGTTAGGAAAGTAAATGCTCACAGATTCGGAGCTTGTGTAAAAGAACCCCAGGTACATTGAATTTTTACACACACTGCTTCAGATTTTAAGAAGATTTCATAAACTATGTTGTACCTGAAAGTTCCTTTTTAAAGAAAATCAGTTGGTATAACTTGAGGTATATTAACTGACAAAGAAAAAAACTGAGGGGCGATTCTGCTACTTTGACGCTTTATAAATGGAAAAGTGATAATAGTTACAAAGTAGACTTAAATCCATAGGGAAATTGAGGATTTTAAATCTGTAACTGTTATACATGTATATTCATGTATTAAAACCTATCTTAGACCAAGAGGCTGTGAACAGTAAGTGCTCTGTGCGGGAGCCACGTGGTGAGCAGCACGTCCCTGTGAGGCCACTTGAAAGAAGACAGCGGGGACGTGGGGGCTGAAGTGACCAACACTCCAGGTCTTTCCACATTCCCTAAAATTCTCCACCCCTTTGCGGCAGACTGCTCAGTGCGGCTCTGGGAAGGAGGCTCGTAGGGCTCTTTCACTGTCTGCGTCACTGTTCCTAGGATGTGGGACATTTATTTAGACACAAGCGCACAGCCGGTCCTTAGCTATGGTTACGTCTGGTTGTGGCAGGTGAGCTGGGAACTTTTACTTTTCCCTTTACGGCATATGTACCATATTTTAGCTTTTAAAAACACTTTCATATGCATTCCCTAATTTTTCAGGTTTAATAACACATTTTACAAATCAAAATAACTGATTTACTTCCTTCCACGTAAATAAATTCTACTTCCCACCTTTGCTATCTTCCCACTTTCTCTCTTGTCAAATAATGCCCTACACTTTTAACCCAGCTTTAAACTTAAAAAAAAAAAAAAAGGATGTCCTGCTTATGTAGTAGACCATGCAAGTTGCCACCTGAATTGGAACATTTTTAAAGACGAGAGACTAATAAAAGCTTCGGAGCATGTGTCTGACAGAACAGAACGGACTAGTAGAGACAGGTGCAGCGTTCAGTCCCCAGGGCTCTGTTCTGGCGGCCGTGCTCACAGGCTCCACGCGCACCTGCAGCCACCACCTGGGAGAGCTGCAGGGACGGAGAGTGGGTGTCAGCTCCCTTCACGACTTTCTCAGCAACACATTCCAGCTGATTAAAGGAACAGGGGCCCGAAAAGAGCTGGGATGATCTGCTTTGTCTCAGGGGACAGTCATGGCCTCTCACAATGTCCTAAGCTCTGAAGAGCCTGTGGCATTCACACCTGGAAATCAGAAGAAGACGGTGCCTGGTTGGGTGCGGGCCTCCTTTCCACTCTGACTGTGGGTAGTGACCGTGGGCAGGGGTGGTGGCCAGTAGTCAGTGAAATTGGAGCTCAAGTGGAACGTGAGGGCCCTTTTAACAACAGAATAAAAACCTTTTAATGTAGGGAGAGCTTGTCACGTTTCTCCGATGTTAAAATTTTTAGCAGAGAGTCACGGGGTCACAGCTGAGAGTGCCTGGCTTCCGCCAGGCTGTGCATTAGATTAGTGGCTGATTTGCAGATAAAATGTGCTTAATTTGTATCAGCAAATTTCTGAGTCTGTGGTGGTGATCCAACAGAGATAAACCACTTATAGAAATCACCTCCCTCCTTCCCTGTTTTCCTGATATTTTATATTGCCTTTTTCTTTCTGACTCTGGTTGAGGTCAGCTGTTTAGAGTTATTAATGTTTCACACAGGACTCGTCAACAGAAGCCCCGAAGTGACGTCGTCGAGTTCACCTTAATTCTGCCCGAAAGAAGGCCTCGTGCTGGTGTGCAGTTCACAGAACGTTTCCGTCTAGGCCACACTGTGGCCTTATCCACCTCTGCTTCCCAAAGCGAGAGAGAGAATCTGCCACAAAATGGGAGCAAGAGGCCAACTTTTGGTGCCACTTTCACTTGAAAATAATTTCAATTTCAAATGCTTAACTAAATGATTGTCATTTGACCTACTCTTCCTTTTCTGCATGGGGACTGGTAAACTATTCCTTCAGACTGGGTGAGCTTCCTGTGCACTTGAGTGCGGACCTTAGTCATTCATAATTGCCTTTACAACTCAGGCACGAGCGCTTTCAGACGGGGTCTCCATCTGTCCCCAGGAGGCCGGCCACTAACTGCAACAAGGACCCACTGAGTTTTTCGGTTCCTTACAATTGGCTTTGGTTCCACACCCTTTGCCTCTGCTTTTTTGAGTATTTCTTCCAAATGCTTATCAGTAATTTCCTTGACTGCATAGACAGTCGAGTGAAGCAACTTCCCTAGACATGAAATGAACCGTTGATTCTTAGCCAAAGTCGGTAAACAAACAAATTTGAGATAGTAATAACATGAGCCCAGTCAGACATTGATATGAAAATAATAATCACTGACAGATTTATTTTTAAAGACTAATAATATAAAAGATAAAAATATTAAAAGTGATATGTCATAGTCAAGCATGAAACGAGGAAGAATAATTATCTTATGATTTTTATTATGAGTAATAATTTTTAAAAGGCTTTCCTCTTAATAAAACTGTCATTATGCAAAAATACTGACAAATGCTAGGCTGAGACATAAGACAGGGAAATCGTATGCATGTTGTGAAATTTTTATATAAATCTTATCTGGAATAAACATTAATTAATGTAGGAAAATACAGTATATTGTTCAAATAGTCAAATGATTAGTGTTAATGACAAATGTAAGCAAACCCTTGTGAATCGATGTGCTAAATACTCCTCCTTGCCTGTGGTGTTCAGAAATCAGGGAGAGATGGAATCCAGCAGCACGGGATCCTCTGCAGGGTGGTCAAATGGATCAGGTATCTTAGGCAGTAGGTTTTTCTTCTGTCTTCTTTTCTCACTTTGTATTGTTTCAGTCTTCTCTCAACTCAGATGGGGAGGGGCATGGGTAGCACCTTGTTCTAAGCAAAGCCAGAGATACAATAATAGCACACCCTGTCCTCCTGCCTTTGGGCATCGCCCTTCTCTGAACAGTGCTGGCGGCAGGGAGAGCCTTGGTGTTCAGAGTCCCTGTCTCCTGGGATGGCGTCCTTCACTCACTCCTTCAGGGCACGCTGGCCCCTAGTCGGCACTTCCCACCTGCTGTCCTCCATGCCCACTGTCCCCCGTGCCCTGCTCACTGTCGTCTTCCCATTCATGGTGCCTCCCTTGGTGTCTCGACTTTTGAGAGAAGAAATGGGGCCTGGATGTTGTGAGCAGATGCAGGTTTAAATGGCACATTTCAGTGCTCACCAAGGCTCAGGAAGTCCCGCTGGATTTTTACACACTCCGATGGCAGTTATTTTGGGTATGAGATAAGCCTCTGGGGGCACTTACGGGAGGGCCCTCCTTTGTTTCTGAGAACTCGTCAACATTCCTGATACTCACTTCTCTTCTCAGCCAGAGACGTGGCCGATCACCACCCCAGTGCCGTGCAGTTCCCTGGGCTTCTGTTCACCTATCCGTCTGAGTACCTGCCTGGACGGGAGTCAGAGCAGAGAGGTGCTGCCTCCTAGAACTCTAGGACTCTCTCCGAATCTGAGCTTGGGCCTCTGGGTTCCGACTCTTCAGTCCACGTGGGAAGTGTGTTTATTTTGGGCTTATGTGTAATGTGGTTTATATCGCTGTCCCCTTTTACTGCTGAGTGTGGACCTGGGTGACGGATGTGCAGTTTGAACAAGAGAGATCATTGTGGGAGAGACAGGAAATAGTCATCACAGAGAAGTGTGCTAGGTGCTCTTCCTCCTCAGAGCAATCATAAACCCTTCACAAACAAATTTTAAAACCATTGATCTTTAAAGGCAGCAGGTTGTGAGTGAAAGCAGGAACACTCAGTGTGGTTGACCCTCGAAAGAAGGAGGAACTGAAGGCTGTGATTCGTGGTTATTTGGCTTTTCACAGGAGGGAATCTAGTTCTTCACAGCCCGGGGTCTCTGGAGCTCAAGAGAAGACCATAGGCTTGCTGGTTAGGGGTCTGGAAACAACTTTGGGAATGTGAGATTCTAAAAATAGAAGAAGAAATCTGTAAAGAAGAGGACACAAAGGGAACCCAAAGCAGATGCCAGATTAGGTGTGCAGATGCCAGGGGCTGACCATCAGACTCTCAGGGACAGAGGGACTCCAAGGAACCCAGCGGAAAGAGACAGTGGCAAGACTGGAAGAACCAGGTGGACACTTTGCTGGCTGTTCACTGCAATGGGACAGAGTTGGAGATATGAGCCCGGCCATGTCAAATATCTGCTGGAAAACCTGGCATCGGCCATCAGCGAAGGTTGCAGAGTCCTGCGTTTCTACAGCGTGTGGTTCACAATGTCCAGCATGCAGTAAGAAAAACTGGATGTGTGAGAAACAGGAAACGTGACCTGCACTCCAGGAAAAAACCAGGTTGTGGAAACTAAACATGAGATAAGCCAGGCTTGGGGATGAACTAACAGGGACTTTATAACAACTGCTAAGTACATGATTTAGGACTTATGGGAAAACGAGGTCATAATGAAAGGCGATGCGCGGATGTGGAAGCTCAGTGGGAAAGGGAGCTCCAGAGAAGAGGGAAGTGGAATGGCCAGAATGTGTATATAATATCGAAAATGAAAAGTTCACTCAGTAGGCATAGCAGCAACTGGAGATGGCACAATCAACCCAGGGGACTTCCACACCCATCAGTGGAAGTGGTCCATCCAGAGACCTGCAGGACAGGTATTAACCAATAACAAACACGGCAACCAGTGGTCTACGTATGGCACTGGATTCACAACAGAAGATGGATGATTAGCATAAATTAAAAAAATAATGACAAAATGTGCCTAAATATAGTTTTAAAAAATAAGTGGTGGTGGGAAAATGGAGACATCTGTATCTGAACATTAATAAAAATGATTAAAAAATTAGAAGTCTTACCTTTTAAAAAATAAATAAAATATTAATGAACTTACAGATCCAATGCTGTAGGAAACCTCATGCAGCACAAATCAAAAGAAAACCATGCCAAACCAAAGCACAACATAATTAAACTGCTGAAAACCAAAGGAAAAAATAACAACTTGAAAGTGCCCAGATTTAAAAGGTATACACATTAGTTTCCTCTTGACACCAGAATGAATCACCATATCACTGAACATGACACAGTAAAAATTTACTATCTTACACTTCTACGTGTCAGAAGTTCCACCTGGGCCTCCCCCGGCTGAACTCACGGTGTCTGTGTCCATGTTCCTTTCCTAGTCTCTGG
Organism: Micronycteris hirsuta; assembly: GCA_004026765.1. Lineage (NCBI taxonomy): Eukaryota > Metazoa > Chordata > Mammalia > Chiroptera > Phyllostomidae > Micronycteris > Micronycteris hirsuta. The sequence continues at coordinate 9,686 of PVJI01020769.1, read as the reverse complement.
GTGGACCTGTTTCTCTGCTCATTTGAGGTGTTGGCAGGTATTGCGTTGTAGGACCGAGAGCCCCATTTTAGTGCTGGCTGACCGATGAGGACCTACCATCTACTAGGGGCCACTTGCCTTCCCTGGCTCAGGGCACTTGTCCTAACTCCAAAGCCACCTTTGTGGGTTGAATTTCTCTCTTATTTCGAACTTCTCCTTCTCCTTCTTCAATGTCATCTCTCTGATTTACTCTGTCTATCTCTTCCACTCTTAACGGCTCATGGGATTAGATGGGCTGACCAAGCAAATCCAGGATAATCTCCCTTTTTTAAGATTGGCAGATTAGCAACCCTAATTCCGTATGCAAACTTAACTCCGTGTGCCAGGCGGTATCACAGTCACGGGTTCTGGAGATTAGGATCAGGATGCGGACATCTTTGCATTCTTCTGTGCTGTAGTATGTTTCACACACATGACAATGATTTCGAATCCACAAAAAGGAACCAGAAGAAAGCGGAACAGCATTTTCTTCCTGGCTCTCTGTTCCCTGCTGTCTTCGTGAAGGAAACTTAGCTGTGAGACCTTCAGCAAGTGACTTGTGGACACTACCCGTCAGCCTAACATATGTGATACTGGATTTCTTGATTTTTCTCTATTGTTTTTCTGTTTACAATTTCATTGGTTTCTGTTCTTATCTTTATGACTCCCTCCTGCTTGCTCTGAGTTTATTTTGCTTTTCTTTATTTAAGTTGTTGAAGTGAGAACTTATATTATTAATTTGAGACTTTTCTTCTTTTCTAATATATGCTTCATTGCTATAAAATCTCCTCTCAGCACTGCTTTAACTGTTTTCTACAATTTTTGGTTAATTGTTCTTTTATTTTCATTTATTTCAACTTTTCAAAAAGATTTCTCTTGGCCATTTTGTGAAGAGCACGCTATAACATGAGTAAGTGAGATCTAACTCAATAATGCAAGGTTGGTTTTCATTAAAAAACAATCATATAATTCACCATCCTAACAGAATAAAGGAGACAAAACCGATGGTCTTCTCAATAGATGCAGAAAAAAACACTGCAAAATTCAGTACCTATTCATGTTATAAACACTCAGCAAACTAGGAATAGAAAGCAACTTCCTCAATATGATGAAGGGCATTTGTGAAAGAAAAAGACATCACAATTCATGGTAAAACAGTAATTGTTGCTTCTCTGAAATCAGGAATAAGGCAGAAGTGCCTGCTTTCACCACTTCAGACACTACTGGGTTCCAGATAATACAAAGCATTAGTAATCAGAAAGTATGGGATTAGTTTAAAGGTAGAAAAAGGAATCCATGAAACAGAATAGTGAGTCTAGAAATAGATCCATACAAATATAGTCTATTTTTGGACAACGGTGTTAAAGCAATTCAATAGCATAATGGGATATCTGTATGGATAAAAATAAGATGCATTTTACCTCGAAGCATACTCAAACATTAATTGGAAATTGATCGCAGACCTAAACTTAAAAACTATATAATCTCTAGAGGAAAATTTAGGAGACTATCTTTATGACCCGAGTGTATGAAAATATTTCCAAGACAGGACACCAAAAGCAAGACACAGAAAAGAAAATTTTGCAGAATTATAATATATCAAACTAAAAATGGTAACTTATCAAAATACATTATGGAGAAAATCAATAGGCAAGCCAGAGACTGGGAGAAATATTTGTATAATGTCTATCTGAAAATGGACTTCTAGCCATAACACATAAGGAACTTCCACAACAAAGCCATAAGACAAACAACGAAATAAAAAAGACACACCTCTTGAAATCACACGGCATAGTAATCACTTGGCCAATAATTACATGAAAAAACGTTTAACATCATTTTTTAAAAATCAGTGATGTGCAAATTATAATCATAATAGGGTAACACCACATGGACTTTGAAATAGTGAAAGTTTTAAAAAAGACAGTAACAAATGAAGGAGCAGCTCAGATGCTCACGCAGCGCTTGTGAGCGTGTTGAAAGGCACAGTCTGTTGGGAAGATGTTTTGGCAGTTCCTGCTGAAGTTTACCCTGCAATTACTTGTGGCTTAGCAATTGCACTGCTACTTGTTTATGCACCAGAAAGATAAGTTTATTTTGACAAACGGACTTGCACACGAATGTTCGCAGCAGCTTTATTTGTAATAGCTACTAACTAGAAACAATCTAAATGTTCATAAAGAGAATAGTGGATAAACAAACTGTGTATATTCACGTAATGGAATAAAAAACAGAGGGAAAAATAACAAACTACTCACACACATGCCATTAGGCTGAGAAAAAGAAGTCAGAGACGAAAAAGCACAGACTTTGGGAATTCATCCTATAAAGTTCTTGGACAGGTAACACTAATCTATGGTGACAAAAAAACAAAACAAAAACAAAACCCCAGAAAAGTTCGTTTTGTGGTGAGGAGGGCTGGCTGTGAGACATATAAGGGGATGTCGGGAGGTGATGGGGATGTTCAATATTTTTATGGGTTACGTGGGCTTGCATCTGTCAACCCTCATCAAATCACACACCTAGAATTTGTGCATTTCACGGTATGTAAATTGTAACTGAAAACAGAAAACCTGCCAATATTGAACTCTGGTTACAAGCTTGCTTTTATCACTTTTGTGGGTTAACATGCCTGAAACTCCTTTCCGTGTATTCCAGGGCTCAGCCATGAGCGAGTGCCTTGAGGACAATGGGAGCCAGTGCGGCTCGCTGGTGGAGAAGAGAGTTCCATGTATCAGAAAGGAAAAGACTGGGACAAAAAGGAAAGACTGGAAAAAGGAAAAGACTGTGCATTTGGATTAGAATCAGAGGTATTATCAGTAAACTCACAGTTTGGTTTTTGCCGATGGAGAAACTAGACATGTATTTATACCTCGCTGTCTCTGCCTCTTTGTCTACCTCTTTCCTGGCTCTGTTTGCTGAGGGAATCTAAAAGTGATGACACACCGGAGCCGCAAACACCCTGCCGCCTGGATCTTGGTGTCTAACCACCTCACTTCTCTGAAAGGAAACCGGGCACCTGAAGAACAGACTGGTTTGGGTTGAGATAGGGAAAACCCAGGGCATCTCATTCTCCAGAAAGTAAGAAATCACCTAAAAAATCCCATGGACTCCTCCAATCATGTTTTATCTTTATAACGAATTATTTAAAAATGTTGTTTAGCCCTGGCTGGTGTAGCTCAGTGGATTGAGCGCGGGCTGGGAACCAGAGGGTCCCGGTTCGATTCCCAGTCAGGGCACATGCCTGGGTTGCGGGCCAGGTCCCCGTGAGGGCCATGTGAGAGGCAACTGTACATTGCTGTTTCTCTCCCTCTCTGTCTCCCTCCCCTCCCCTCTATCTAAAAATAAATAAAATCTTTAAAAAAAAATAAAATGTTGTTGTTTAAAATAATGACCAATTCTCTCCCACTGTTCTGTGGGTTCCAGACACATTGAAAGGTTCTCACTTGGGGTCTTTGATAAAATGGCACTTAGTTGCCAGTGGGTTTTTGAGATGCTTGTTGCAAAGTAATACAAACACTGCCTTATATGTTTACTTAACTGTGAAAATCAGGAAATGGACTTACAGTGGCTCAAAAATGCAGGCTTTATTTTTCTCACAGGAGGAGTGGCCCAGAGGTGAGCCTGGGCGGTTACAGGCTGAGCTGCCCGGTGACTAGAGTTCAGTCTCATGCTGGTGGACTCATGGCCAGCAGGCAGTGGCCACGCTGTGGGCCTCACATTTACGCTGAAGAGGAAGGGAGAGGGGAGGGGCATGCCAGCCAGCTTGTGCCTGTCCCTTTTCTAAGAAATAACGGGGCTCCTGGCGGGGTCCCAACTGCATTCCTCTCCCATATCTTGACTAAAACTGGCATCACAGCGGATTTCAGTCACAAGAACTATTGAGGGATAAAGTATTGATCTTTAAATTTTCTCTTTAATGTAAGGAGAGAAGAGAGAAGGGAAAATTGGAAATGAATTTGTGGGTAACCAGCCAATGGTACCAGCCTTGTCTGGCAGTGAAAAAAATGAATGATGCTAATAATAGTAGTATTGATAGTTTTAAAACACAATTGTAATAATTCAAATAACATGTGCATTTTGGAGCAGGAAGCAAGGAGGCGCATATGAGTATAATTAAGTGCCTTCCTTCCTGCCCACTGGTGTCAACCACTAGGCTCTGTAACCCTCAGCATCTCTCCATCATGGCGCAGAGACTCAACTCTCCTGCAGGCCGGGCCTTCCCACTGTGCGTGCACGTTTCTGGGGAACTTTAGAGGAAGTTGTCACCAAAGTCCAATTTAGAATCCAAATGCTGGATTCTAAGGGAGTCTAATAGGCAGGGAGTGTTTCCCCCTGAGTCCCCTCCAGTTAGCCAGGAGGATCTGTCTAATCTCTTTTTTCTTAATATTGCACTTTGCTCTTCTGCTCCGGGCCTTTTCTCTTTTCATGCAGCAGGAGGAGAAAACTGAGTGAGACAAGAACGAGTGCCATCATGAGCACCGGTGTAAGTTGTGTGAGTTCTCTCTCCGTCTCTGTCTCTTTGTCTCTCTCGTGCTCCTGCCTGTCCTTTGTCAACGTGCTGGTCTCTCCCTCCTTGAAGCTGAGGATGGGCGCTAAGACCCCTTTCCCAGACCAGCCCTCAGCCCGACAGCGGTTGCCTCAAGGCTCCCTTCCACGACACGTTTTCTATCTCTTCTCTGCGTCTTGTCCCCCAGGCTCGCCTCTGCTTTGGATGCATAGCAAATTGTAAAACCTTGACATTGAAAACTTGATCTAACATCATGAATGAAAAACAAAATATAACAAAACAAAAACCTCAATATGTAATAGATTTTTCAGAGTGTATATATAACCGTGTTTCTCCCAAGATGCATTCTGTGATCTTACAGAAAGAAGCATTTTTTCTTGTTTTTTCCTTGACTACTGCTAATTTTAATGTCATTTCCCCTAACATAGTCAGTACGTGGCCCGGTCACTCTCCACACTCCTCCAAACACCTTGAGCTCTCTGGAAAGAGGTTTTTGTGGAAATGAGGAGAACCGGGCTGTGTGTCCAATCTGGAGGTCGGAGGGGTGGGGTGCCCCTGGTCTCGCTCTGGTTCCAGGCATTGTCTGGATGGTTTTTGAACCTTACCTGTCTGAAGTCAGGAAGCTGAGCCCTCAATGGCGCCTGAGAAGATGTGAGATTTACCAGCACCCCTTCGAGTAAGTACCTTTCTTGCTTTGATATGGGAAGAATCTGGATAGCAATTCTTACGAAGATCGTGGAGTGTAGCTGCTGGAGCATTTCAAAGCATCAAAATTGTCGCTGCACTCACATCCACCTTTCTCTGTGGTCTGTCTTCGAGTTGGCAGCCCTCAGAATTCTGCTTTCTTTACTTCTGAGTGCGTATCTTACCTGTTTAGATGAGATTTTGACAGGTAAACTGACAGTATAAGCAGCAGTGTGAAGGCAGTGGAAGAAAAATTTAAAAATAATAGTGACCTGAGAAGGGTTAATTTCCTATTTTGACTCCAACTGTAAATCTTTTCCTCTCAGACATATGATTTTTTAATTATCATGTTTTCCCAAAACTTGTCACCCAGTATGGGTCCTTCTGAGCCAGGCTGAGAAAGATCACGGGGATCCCCACCTCAGTCCTCTGTAAGCCCAGAGATGCCCAGACTGACGGCACTGCCAGGGTTTCCCCGTGGGTTGTCTTGGAGGCTGGTTCCTGCTCCGGGAGCCCTTGCTTCGGGCTGCTCTGAGCTGTGTTTCAGTAAGTCTGAAAGGCCTTTCTCATCCCCTGCCCCTGAATTCCTTGCACATTCTACTTGCCAGAAAAGCTGGGAGGGGAAGGGACCTCCGTTTGAAGGGGCTGGGAGGTGGATACGCCCATCTACAACACTCCCCCAAAGGAGTGGTGTTTATCTGTTTTCCTTTTCAGTTTGGTAGTGCGTTTACATCGCTCATGTCCAAATTTGTTCAACTTGGGAGGTTAATGAGGGTTTGTTCTTTTCAACAAGTTATAAAGGATATCCAGAGAGGATTCATTTCTTTTTCCTTTTTCTCCCTCCTGCCTAAAAAAGAAACAGCAGAATAATTTAAATTAAAGAAAAAAAAAGCAGGAAGGAGGCTCCTGTGTACCCCTTACAACAGTGGGAGCCCTGCTGCCCCCTGGCATGGGGACATCGGGCTGGGTCAGACACAGCACAGAGCTGCTGGTGGGCCCCGCCTAGTCCCGGGAGGGGGGCAGCCCCTCCTACCCCACCTTTCCTCCCTCTGAGGCTCACTCTGAAGTCAGTCCTGGACTGCGACCCCTCCATTGCATTCCTCACCAAAGAAGAGACTATCAGGCCAGATAAAAAAGCAAGATCTAATTTTATGATATAAAGACACTGATAAGTTGAAAATATAAGGGTAAAAAGATATATGAAATATGGGAGTGCCAATTTTAAGGTGGGAGCGATGTCAATAACAGTACAACACAAATTAAGCTATGGACAAGATAGGATGAAGATGGGGCAGGACATAATAATAATGAGGTTGGCTCAGTAAGAAGAAAAGTTCCTAAATGTGTACATGCTTACCAATAGAGCGTCAACATATATGAACCCAAAACTGACAGAGTTGAAGGAACACTAGATGAATTCACACTTAAATTTGGAGATTTAAATATTCCTCTCTCAGTAATTAGTGGAAGATGTGGACAGAAAATCAATAAGGACATGGAACACTCAAATGACACTATGAACGGCCTTGATCTACTGGACTGATTGGAGCACCTGTCCCCCCCCCCCACCCCCAGTAGAACATGTGTCCTTGTGAAGAACATGCAGAGCACTCACCAAGAGGGAACACACGTCCTGGGCCCCATGACTCACAGGCAGAAGTTGAGTCACACAGAATATGCACTCTGACCACAATGGATATCAAGTAGAAATTCTTAGAACTCAGTGAGAGGACAAAAACAAAACCCACGAAAATGGGTAAAATATTTGCAAAGGCATTTTATAAAAGATGAATGAATAGTAACTATGTATGCACGAAAAGATCATCAGTCACTGGAAATGTAAATTAAACAATAATGAGATATGACTAATAGTCAATCAAATGTCAAAAATGAAAGTGACGGAAACACCAAGGGCTCTTGACAATGGGGAACAAGGGCAATCCCCAGATAGTGCTGGTGGGAATGTGAAGTGGTTCATCTGCTTTCCAAAGCAGACTAGCAGCTTCTTCCACATTTAAACATGTGCTTTACAGATGATCTAGCAATTCTATCCATAGACACTTATCTAAAAGCAATGAAAACCCACATTGTCACGGAGACTTATGCTTGAATCTTCCCAGAAGTTTTACTTGTAATAATCAAAACTTGCAAACATGCAGGTGTTTTATTAAAGAGACAAATAAACAAATTAAGTTCAGATGTAAAACAAAATGCTACTATTCAGCAACAGAAAGAAAATGAATTGTTAATATGGACAATAGAATGGATTAATCTTAAAATCATTATGTTGAGTGAGAGAAGCCATTCACAGAACAGTACATATAAAATTCTAGAAAATGTAATGTAATATAGAGGACGCCACTCAGCCAATGGTTTCCTGGGGCAGGAGAGTGAAGATTCCAAGGAACCTCTTGAATACATTATTTCACTCTATTGTGGTAGTGGATACACAAGTGTATACCTATGTAATCTTTTTATCCATATATTTTCAACTGTAATCAAATTGAACTCATCTGTAGACTTAAAATTGGTAACATTTGTTGTATGTAAATTATACTTCAATAAATTATGATTCCAATAAAGTTGTGTTCAAAATTTTGAAATGTCTGCATTAGTAACAACAGCAGAAGATTCGGGCAGGTAGGTGGTCCTCAGCCTAGAGAGTGTGGAGTTGGCGATGCTCTGCCACCAACCAGGGGGATTAGGGAATTGTCCGGGCCACAGACCTGCTCTGGGATGCCGCTCGGTTAACTGACTGTTTTTGTGCAGGTCTTTCAATAACTCAGAACTTGAAGAGGCAGAAACCAAGAGGAAAAAAAAAACTACTTTTCAATATATTTCTTGATATTTTTCTTCTAAGACAATGTCAAGCAATCAAAAGCCATCAACCAACTGGTCTCTCACGTCTCTTTCCTGGATTCCAAATCCCTGAGCAGGGAGGCCCCTGACTAAGGAAGAGCCTCATCCACCCACTGTTGGAAACACTGAAAACTAGTAAGACTGCAGCTTTTCCCCAAACACAGAGCAGGAGGGACCAGACCTGCTCATCATTTCATGCCTCATTTTTCTCTCTGTAACTTTTCTAAGTAACCTTTGGGAGGAGGTGGCCCAGGCCCTGGATGCCAAGCCCTGAGAGTCTCTGCCTTTTTGGAATGAAGGGTCAATATGTGACAAGTGGATGTGAGGTCTGGCTTTTCACGACCAAGGTGAGTGTCATGGGTTTCCTCTGGCCCTGAACCTGGATGTGGGAAGTGTCATCCAGAGGAGCCCAGCCAGGCCCCGGGCAGAGACTGGCTCCTCACGTGTCACCACAAGGGTTCAGGATTCTGCAAATGTCCTCAGTGGGTGGAGGTCCTTGGTGCTCTGACTGAGAAGGCCAGGCGCCCTGCCTAGGTCCCCTGACCAGGGGGTCCCACTGCTGCCTCTAAACACAGGTAGTGGACCTTTGGATAAGGATCAGTCAGAGAACTCCTGAAACTTGAGCTTTAAGGGCCCCATTCCCAGTGTCTCTGGCTCAGTAGCTGGGCCACGGTCTTCCTGAGGAACGCTGAGTGGTGCAGCGTGCGGGGGCCACTGCTCCGTGCTGTCCGCGGTCTTGGAGGTAAGGACTCATCCACTTTGATGTCAAAATTTGGGGCATTTCCAAATCATTCCCCCATTAGGGAAACCAGATAAGGTGTACATGGAACCTCTGCTTATTTCTTACAATGGCAGGGTAAGTTTACAATTACATCAATACAAATTTTAATTAAAAATGAATATCGGCATAGTAAAGCCTGGGAAAGTTTCCTCTGAGCTCTTCCTTCTCCCCTTCGCACCCTCCACGCCTCACTCTCAGCCCAGATGGACAAAGCCCATGACCTTTCCTGTCCAGTGCTCCCTCGCCCAGCATAATCACTGGCCCTTGACAGCCACTCACAAGGAGAGGCTGATGGTCCCGCCCCTTCCAGTCCTAGAAGAGGAGCGGACAATGTTAGCCAAAGGGGAAGATGTTTAATGATAGAAACTGAGCAAATCACTGGGGAATTCATTTTGGAAAAAGGGTTTTTCTCCCTTGAGATCTCATCTCATTACATTTCCTGTGTTCTGACAATTTTATTCAAGGTGCTTTCTTGGAAAAGGGATTCTGTGACCCTTTACTTCAATAATCGACCTCCTTTATTCTACAGAAATTCTTACTATTCTTGTCAGTCCCGCTGCAGTCACACTTGCCAGTTGCTGCCTTTGTTAAGGAATTTGAGCAGGAAATGTGGGGGCCCCTCAAAAATAGTTACATGCTCCTGGGTTGCTTTGAGACGCTCTGGAGCTGGCTCATCCAGGCTCTGCCCTCCAGGAACACTGACGGGGAGTGGGAGAATTACTTTAGGGGAAGGTGATGGTTTATCATCTCTGATCTAGCAGGAGACGATAAAAGTCCAGTCCTTCCACTCCCCGGCAGCTGAGGCACCGCATTGCTCTCTGGTAGTCAGGAAAT
>PVJI01020768.1:0-28332 GCA_004026765.1 Micronycteris hirsuta | reverse complement strand
AAAAAAAAAAAAAAAAAAAAGGAAAAACCCTAAGGATGATTAAAATTAAATTAAAGAACCCTAAACTTTTCAACCTAAGAAATGCCTTTTTTTTTTTTAAGTCTCACCCAAGGACACTTTTTTATTGCTTTTTCAGAGAGAGGAAGGGATAAAGAAAGACAGACATCAACGTGAGAAAGAGATATTCACTGGTTGCCTCCCATATGTGTCCCAACCTGGCACTGAACTCACAACCCAGGTATGTACCTGACTGGAAACTGAACACACGACCCTCTGGTGCATGGGACAACATGCCAACCAACTAAGCAACACAACCAGAGCCAGAAAAACTTTTTTAGATATTTTTAAAATATTTTAGCATTAAGTATGAAATATGTTTAAATTAATAGTTCTCAGCTAGAAATGACATCAAAATATTTCCAATTAACCTCTAGTGATATTTAGCATTACTGTGAAGATACTTAAATAGCTTAGATTTATTCTTATTTCATTAAACTCTGATTTTCAGATTTCCTATAATAGTGCTTAGGATAAGTAAATTCATCTTACCAATGACAGATTAATTTTTTTAAATGTTAAATAAAAATTTACATTAAAATTGATTTCTATATTTTATCCTTATGGTGAATTGAGTCATATTCTATGCTTCTGTAGGTAATAAAATAACTTTAATGACTAATGAGAAAGGAAAATAATCAAATAGGGATTCTAAAAGGAAAAGAACTAAACATTTCCCACTTGGGTACTGGAAATATAAGGGGCAATGCTTTGTAAAGTAGGTGACTGTCTAACCACTCTCCTGTACAAATGAAACTAATACAAAATATTCAATGTAAACTGTAACTGAAAAATAAAATAAGCCTTGGCTGGGTGGTTCAGTTGGTTGGAACATCATCCAATATACCAAAAGGCTGAGGGTTTAATACCTGGTCATGGCACGCACAGGAGGCAACTGATTGATGTTTTGCTCTCACACCAATGTTTCTCCCTCTCTCTCAAATCAATAAATTGGGTAACAATTTAAAAAAAAAAAAAAGAATACATTTTTTCCACCTAAAAAGTAAAGTTAATTTTTTATCACAAGAAATAATATAAAATTGAAAATTAAGACAATTTCTTACAATCAAAGGCTGCAAAAAAGTAAACATAAAACAAAAAACCTAATAGGATTAGGAAATAGAGCACTTTGAAGTCCCAATAATATATATGACATGCCAAAAAATTTAAGAATTTTAAACATATGATTTTTTGAAAACTTACCCTTTCTGCTTCAAAGGTAATTCAAGTTTAAATATGGTAGCATCATTAACAACTGCTTTATATGCCTGCAAATAATTTAAAATAAAATATAAATACTTTAAAACAGTTAAATTCCAAAAATATATAAAAAATATTTTTTATTAATTTTTATTATTAATGGTGTTTCTAGCCTGATAGGATGTTTCAAGTCAATGACTTCAGCATCCTTTTTGTTATTTTATGATTGCCGTTATTTTCAAGTGGGATCTTAAAGCTACCTGACAACCACACCATTTTCTCTTGTCCATACATTACCCTGGGTCATGTTTTCATATTATCCCTTTTCTCTCCTAACCTCCAATATTTCTTCCTCCATATATACTCTTGACTGACAATGTAGTTTCTTATTTCACTAAGAAAGCTTTAATAATCAGAATTCCCTCTTATTTCTCTTGCATCAACAAATTTTTCCTTCTCCATTGGTTCTATAGCCTCAACATACAAACATATTGTCATTTTTAAATCTTAAAAATCCTCTTTTCACTTTGCCCACCTGCAGCTACTGCCCGATTTCTCTAAATTAAACTCCCGGAGGAACTATCTAACTCCCTTTCTCTAATTCTTTACTGCCATTCTTATTAGAAAACATTCTAACCAGGCTTTCACTACTCCACCCTAATGGTTAATCCTCATTTTATTTGGACCTTTCAAGAGCATTTTTAAACAGCAGCTCATGCCTTCTTCCTCAACGTGCTTTTTCCACTTGTGTTCTAGCACAACACACTCTCCTGGTCATTCCACTCATCGTCCTCTCGCCTCATAAAAGATGGTTTCTCATCTTTCTAATAACGGAATTTACAATGCACCAGGTCAGTCCTTGAATCTCATTTCTATCCTCACTCATTTTGCTGGTATCATAGTTAGTGTCAGTTCTTTAAATACCATCCATAAGCTGAAGCTCCCAAATTTGTTTTTTCCAGGCCCATCCCCTCCCTTAAACTCCAGATTTGACATTGCCAAATGGATGTCTGATAAACATTTCAAAGTTAACTTGTTTGGAACTGAGTTCCTAACCTCTCTGCAACTATCTCTCCCAAACCTGCTTCTTCCAAAGTCTTCCCCATCTCAGCAAGAATATGCTTTTAATTGATCAGAACAAAAATCTGAGTGCCATCCTGGAATGATCTCTTCCTATTACATTCCACATATGATTCATTACCAAATCCTGTATAGTTTGTTTTTGTATGTAATCAGAATTCAACCACTTTTGACTACCTCTCTACTCACTATTGTTCTGGGCCAAGCTTCCATCATTACTTAATTGAATTACTTAAACAGGTTCTTAACTGACATTCTTGCTTCTTCTCTTGCCTACCTTTAGTCTATTTTCCTTTTTTTTACAACAGCCAGGTCCTGCCATTCTGTTCGAAAGCTTATAATGACATTCCAAACGCTACTCAGAGTAAAAGCCATGGCTCACAGAGTCTCACGTGACCCGGTTTCCTGTCACCTCTTGACTTTATTTTCTACTATTCTCCCTACCACTCATTCAATCCACCAAAATGACCTCTTTTTTCTACGTTCCTGAAACATCACTGATGTATTCCTGCCTTAGAGCCTCAGCAGCCTGTTGTTGCCTCCAGCGGGAACACTCTCCCCTCAGATAGCCCATGATTATTCCCGGTAACCTGCAATCCTGATTCAAACGTCACCTCACAGAAGCCTTTGCAGGTCATTTAATTTAATATTCAAAATCACCTCATTACTGTCATACTCCCTTAACCCCTTTCCTACTCTATCTATATCTAACTCTATCTATCTATCCACCTTTAAAAAAATGGATGAAAACAACAGCCTACTGGAGGAAGTTGATGTCTTTTTAGAGTCACAGGAAAATAATCTAACTTGGGAAGTAAAGAAAAGTAGTTGAAGAGGGGAAAAAAACAATGGTAATTTCTAGTAATAGGTTAGTGATGTTTAAAAAGACACAACTGTAAGGACAATACTAAGTTTTATTATCATTATCCTCTTCTAGTGAGGATGGAAGGAAAGGTCTGGGAAGCAGGGATAACGTGTCACAACTCTCACAGAAGCCCAATGAAAGGACCGAGGAATCAAACCTGCGTGGGATAGGATGGGGGAAGTACAGCATTAAGGAAGTTTCAGATGCATACTTTAAGCTGGGTCATAAAAGAAATATGAGTAGGAATTCAATAATCAATAATATTAAAAAACAGACAAACATTATTTGAAAAATGAAAAAGAGCAACTTTCTGGCTAAATTCTAGTTCACAAGCATACCCAATGCTTATGGAAAACATACAATAAGACAAATGTATATAATATGGGAGCCCTTGACTGATTAAAAAAATCACTGTTCCTAGGTTTTTAGTTTGTAAATTAATAACATAATGATGCAAGTTTCTTTTTTTTATCATTTTTAATTGTTATTCTATTACAGTTGTTCCAATTTCCGCCCCCCGCCCTCTTCCACCTATCCCACCCAAGCAAATTTCTTATTAAAATTAAATTATGACATTACATGCAAAGTATAAAATACATATCCTTTGTTTTCCATTAACAAAATCTTGCTATATTCTTTTCTGCACTTTGCTTTTATTCAGTAAACAATGTATCTTTCCAAATCTAAAAAAAGTAAATAATAATAATACTGTTAATATACAATGCTATATACCTTATCTCTTGCAGTAAGAAATCGTGGATCATCTTGAAAAGCTTCTTTGACGAGTTTACTAAATCTATTAAATAGTGTAAGTAACTGCTCGACATATTTTTCAGAGTCCTAAAAATAAAATGTTTTATATTTGAGTTTTTAAAAAAAGAAAATATAAACATAATTTTAATAAAACACTAGAAGCCTTAAAATTTAGGAATTTTTGTGAAAAAATTGTTTCCTTAAAATTAAAAGGTGTTCCAATATCACTGTTTTGCTATTAATTACTATTTTAAATACCCAACTTCCATTTAAAAAATAAATTTGATTTATATCTATCATTGCAATTGAGGAAAACTTACAGTAGTAATAGTTTCAGCAGCTGCTACCATATCTGCAAGGCCAGCGCTAATGATATGTTCTTCCAAGTCTTTCAACATTGGCTCTATCCCGTTAGGAACTTTGTCCATCAATGAAAACATTAAGTGTAATTCTGAAAGGATAGAACATACTCGTGTAATCATTTCAACCAATAGAAGAGATTTGCTCTTTGATTTGTATCATAGATCTAGAATGCCTATGATAGAGTTTGGAGAAATACTAGTTTGAAGTTGACAGTATCTTGTAGGTATAGCTAGTTCAGGAGTTGAAGCACTATAACCTCCTAATCTACCTCGTCAGTCCAACAAAAATTATTTTGAAAAGAAACTCTAATTAAAAGTGATGACAGAGGGGGGCAAGAGGGGAAGATGGGGGACATCTGTAATAGTGTCAACAATAAAAATTTTTTTAAAAAAATCATCACACACTGCAAAATCCAAATCTTAAAAGGTGAGTCATCTGACTGTCAACACATGAAATACTTTATTTTAAGAAGTACAAAATTTATATAGAACATTAGTACATTTTATGAAGTAGATATAGTATTAAATACACAACCATATCAATAAGGAGTAAAAAAATCATGTCATCAGATTATTCAGAGTAATGATTATAAAATAAAAGTATATTAGAGATAATGTAAAGCTGTATTTATACAGAATTTTTCAGTATTCAAAAGTATTTTCACATGTTGTTACCACTTGACCTTCACAAAAAATCTTACCTCACAGAACTGGTTGTTACTAAGTAAATCCTTTGGGAGGGAGTCCAAAATGGATCAGATATATCTATACTTAGCCTGGCATACAGAAATTCAAATATTTCATTTATTCCAATGAGCAGTCTTGCTTTTCACTACAAAACTACTTCTAAAAAGTGTATGAACTTAACTGAATTGAAATACACACTTTGAATGCAACTAGAAATTAAATGGGATCTTACAACTATACACAATAAAATCTGGAAAGGAATACATCAAAATATCAGACATGGTTATCCCTGGGTAGTAGAGATATGGACTATTTATTTGATATTCTTTTTGGTTGTAATGTACTTGCCACCCCCTCAAATATATCTTTATTGAAGAAAACATTTAAGTGACTAAAAAAACACTTCTATAATCTTAAATTATAACATATTTTGGGGGTCAGGGATAGAGATAACATGGAGTATTTTATAACTTCCTAAAAATACTCACTGCAGGTTCCACATACAAGTCAAACACCCAGTTCTATCCTACATCATATGTTTACCATTTAAATTAGCCTTTAAAAGAAGAGTCCTGCTTCAGAGAACAAACTGAAATACACACATGCATTTGTGCATATACTGATACCTAAGGAGGTGGGTGGTAAACATATCAGTTTATAACCTTCTTTACAGTGCTTCTAACTGTGCTACATATTTTATCCTTTTCTGTAAGCACAGTTTACTCTAACAAATATACTTATGTACAAAAGAATGATCTAAGAGCAATTTATTAAAAGAGATCTGCCTCAAAGATACCCTCTTAAAAGATTATGAGAACTTTAAGTGATATTTTACCTACTTTCAGTTTCATTTCGCTTGATCATGCCTTGGCACTCTGCTAAGATAGTCTCTTTAAAGGATGTCACCAGGGCATTTACACAGCATTCCATCAGCTGAAATATATCAAAAATCAGTCAAGGCTATTAAAAGAACAAATTTATTCCACTTAATTTTGCTTTATAGCTCTATAAGACTATATTTTTCAATAACAGCAAAAAGTTAAGTATACTACAAGATTTTACTTACCTTTATAACAGTATAGTTCCCATTAAGGAACTTAGGTTCTCTTTAGAAATTTTCACAAAAGTCTCCAAAGGAGGGGAGAGAAAAAATAACACTCATACAAAACAAAATGAAAAAATAAACTTTTGTCTTAAGAAGACAAACTCTTCTGAAGAACACACGTGTTAGAATTAGAGTTTAAACTCTAAATATATCCATACATTCATTCAATAAACCATCATTGGATGCCTACTGTGTATGGGCACCAAAGAAGTTTTAGGAGACAAAGATATTTAGAGGAGATCACTAATTAAGGGTGAGGAGGGAGGCAAACATAGATTAATAAATATCACCCAATTAACAACTGGCAAAACACACCCCCCCCCAAAACAAACAGTAGCAATCAAAGGAACTACATACTTTTTTTCTGAGGAAGTTAAAAACATCTCATCCATTAGATGAAGTTTAAATTAAATCTTGAAAAAATAAGTACAAGTCCAAAATGGATGGAGTATTCTAGGAATAATAAGCTAAATGTGGTAGGGACGAGACAGACAGTGGAAGAGAAAGCTAGAAAGGTAGGCTGGAGCCAGATCACAAATAAAAGAATCTATGGTTTGGGATTTTATTCTATAAGTAGACGAAAAAGAATCAAAGGTTTTAAACAAAGGACACATATAATAAGCTTCTATTTCCCCCAAGTCATTTTGAAAAGCTCAGTCTAATGGCAGCAAAGTAGGTGATACTGAGTGGTAGGCAGGTAGCAGGGGGAAGGGCAAACGAGGTTGTTGAAATATTCCAGGTAAGATGGTGAAGTGTTTTATATGGCCCTCAGGACTTGTGCCATATAATTATTTATTCTTTTTGCAAGCATCAAATAAAATAAGTGGATTGTTGGTACTAAAGCAAGGGATACTAAGGTTGATATCACTCTTCTGAAAAACAGATCATCTATCTGTATTAAGAAAAGAAATTACGATTGCCTTAAAAGTTCTTTGTTAAAAATTCCTCTTGGGATTAACATAATGTTGATAATTATAGAAGTTTTATTTAGGCAATAAAGATTCATTATACTATTCTTTCTACTTGTAAATATAGTTTAATGTTTCCATAATAAAAATTTTTTCAAGTCCCTCTTTGAGAATTATGCTAAAATCTATGTATTTCAATTTCTGTCCTATGAAAAACAATATACATACAAAGTGGTTGAGAAATTTCTGTCCCACCAACTGCTGAGTAACCTCATTTTATACCATTCTATATGTGGAAAATACACAACCAAACACTCCTACCTTCAGCAGCAAAACCAGACTGAGAATAGATAAATTAACTATATATAACTAATGGAGAAGAAAGAGAAAGTGCAATTGAAATAAGCTCCAAGCCTGTCACTTTATCTGTTTTCTACTGCATTAATAATTTTTACATTTGAAGGATATACAGATGACCCAGAGACATATGAAAGGATGCTCAGCATCACTAGCAATCAGAGAGATGCATATTAACACCACAATGAGATAATACCTCACACCTGTCAGATGGCCATCATTTACAATTCAACAGACAAGAAGTACTGGCAAGGATGTAGAGAAAATGGAACCCTAGTGCACTGCTGGTGGGAATGCAGACTGATGCAGCCACTGTGGAAACAGTATGGAATTTCCTCAAAAAATGAAAAATGGAGCTGCTTTTTTACTTAGCAATACCACTGCTGGTAATATACCCTAAGAATCCCGAAGCACCAATTCAGAAGAACCTATGCACCCCTATTTTCATAGCAGTACCATTTCCAATAGTCAAGTGCTGGAAACAGCCTAAGTGCCCATCAGTAAATGAGTGGATCAAAAAACTGGTACATTTACACAGTGGAATACTACGTAGTGGAAAGAAAGAAGGAACTCCTATCTTTTGCAACAGCATGGTTGGAACTGGAGACTATTATGCTAAGTGAAATGAGCCAGTCAGTGAAAGACAAATACCGTATGATCTCACTTATAAGAGGAATCTAATAAACAAAATAAACTAACAAGCAAAATAGAAGCAGAGACATGGAAACACAGAACAGACTGACAGCTGCCACAGTGGAGTGGGGGAATAATGGTGGAAAGAAGGGGAAAGGATCAGTCAAAGAACATGTATGAATGACCCATGGACACGGACAACAGTGGGGGGATTGACTGCGGGAGCGGGGCATCAATGGAAGAGGGAAAAGAGGGAAAAATTGGGACAACTATAACAGAGTAACAATAATTACAAAAAGAAGAAAAAGGAAATCACACAAAGAAAATTTTTACACTTCAACATATCCCAGTTCAGTTAAGTCCAAATTTTGCGGATTCCAAAAATCTAGACCAGTGTTTTTCAAACTATTTGTTATGCAATTGGTTTTAATGGCTGTGACCGGCTTTTTCAAAAAATAGTACAAAATAGAACAGAAAAAAAACACAGTACATCACAAATAATAATATTATTTCATAAAACTTTTGTTTCAAGTACTTGCAAATGAACATAATACACAATACTAAATGTATTTCTTATTGTGTGGCACAATGAGGATTAAAAGGACAGGCTAACCTGACAAAATAACTGAAATGCTAACTTGACAAAATAATTGAAGTAAACAGAGCAGAATCTGCTTAGCTGTTTAGATGAAAAAAACACTTAGGGAAATAAAAGGTTGATGAAGCAGTTCCTAGGTTGGGAGGTTAAACAAATTATAATAACAGGTATGTATTAAAAAACACTTACTCTGAACCAAACATTGTGCTAAATGGTTTACATGCATTATCTCATTTAACCACATGAAATTATGAAGCAGATATTTAACATATGAAGAAACAAGCTTAGACAGGCAAAGAAACGTGTAAATGCTGTACAGTTACTTTATAAGGCCCTGGGCTACAATATGAGGTCATGTATGTGACTCCACAGCCTACAATAACAGAGCAAGTATGTACTTAGTAATCACTACATGCTCAGAACTGAGTTAAGTGTTGTGAGGAATAGAAAAGTATAAAATATGGTGGTATATCCTCAATGATTTTACAATCTAGTTGGGAAATTAACTAACTACATATCTAAAAGTGTGTTCACACTTCATATATAACAGAGGTGTATGAAAAGTTCAGCCTTGCTAACAAACCAAAGAAGTGGAAATAACTCCATATTACTACACTATAAACTTTATGAGGAAACTGTTCTGTCCATATTACATATTTATTCATGGCCTCACACACAGCTGGTGTTTGATAAAATAACAAAACAAAGCAGTCTACAATATGCTACTAAATCAAGTGGTAGAAACAATAAATAGGTAGTGTGGGAAATCAAATAAGAGAAAATTGATAAAAGCCAGAGAATTTGGGGCAACTTTATTGCACAAGAATCCTTATTCACTATAAGGATTCTGAAGGACTTAATAGGCAGGAAAAAGTAAGAAAAGTAGTAAGTAAAACATTAAAAAAAGAAGTAAAATGTTATTCAGAAATGAATTGAAGAAAAAATGAACAGAATGAGGTATATGAAAGAGGAAATACTCTTTATTGACATAGAAGGACTCTTGCAGGACAGTATTAAGTTAGAAAAATAAGTTAGGGCCAATTAGGAAGGGTCTTGAAAATCAGAGGCAGAAAATGATACTAAGGTTTTTAATGAAGAAGTAAAATAATGAAAGTGGTGTTTATAGATTAGCACACACACAGAAGAAGAAATACAAATGGACCATAATATGAATAAAGGTGCCCAACCCTTATTAATAATTTTTCAGATCGATATAAAAACATCTATGAAACTAGGAGACTGGCAGAATTAATACACTGACAAAACTCAGATCAGCAAAGATAAACAGGCACACTGTTGATGGGAGTAAGAATTACTATAACATTTCTGAAGATCACTTTGGTGTTATGAGCAATTTGTAAAAGGTGCATACTCTTTGCTTTGGCCATCTCTTTTCCAGGAAATTTTATTCCAAGAGAATGCCTCATGTGAGAAAGATGTATGCATAAAGATGTTAAAAAGATAAAGGCATATAAGAATGTTCCAAGAAGTATTAATTGCAAGAAATAAACTATAATAATGAATAAGAATTAACATGCCTATCATTAGAGGATTGGTTAGTTATCAATATATTATAGTACATATATGATAATATATACAGGTATTAAAAATGATGTTATAATACGGAAGGACTCAGAGTTACAATGCATGATGTCGTAAGTTTCTTTTAAAATGTTAAGGAAAAAAAGAGAACAGAATGAAGGGAAAAAGGGAAGGGAAAAAGAGGGATCAACCAAGCCAGTATGATAAAAATGATGATCACTGTTAAATCTGAGGGCTGTGTATAGTGGGTTGGGTTCATTTTACTATTTTCTCAAATATAAATATTTGAAAACTTTCATAACAAAGTTTTTTTTAAAAGAGAGAGTAATTATGCTATAGATCTGTGTGTTGAAAAATCCTTCAGAAAACTTCTTTTTAAAAAATTTTGTTTATTTTCAGAGGGAGGGGAAGGGAGACAGAAAGAGAGGGAGAGAAACATCGATGTGTGGTTTACTCTCAAGCTCCCCCAACTGGGGACCTGGCCCACAACCCAGGTATGTGCCCTGACAGAGAACTGAACAGGTGACCTTTTGGTTCGCAGGCCGGCGTTCAATCCACTGAGGCACACCGCCAGGGCTAGAAAACTATTTTATGTAAGCAAAAAGAAGAAAGGGAGATTGTCTGATAGAGTTTTCTCCTTATTTCAAATGAGTATTATCTTAACAAATGGGTCAGTTCTTAGAGGGCAGAGACCATGTTATTCCTCTTTTGTATTACTTCCCCATCATTTACCAAAGTACTATATACAGTCAACCTAAATATATTCTTGTTATTTGAAAAATACATCTTGAATGGAAAGGATAGTGATAAACCAGCTCTCTCACCTTGTATTCCCTTTCTGTTTCCTTTTGCTAGCTTCCGTGAAGAAAAAAACCTTTTGCCATATGCCATCAATTCCTGTATTTTGCCTGAGATGAGCACAACTTCTAAATCCATAGCAATCTCTCCCCAGAGGTCTGCAAGGTGAAACACTTTAACTATCAGTGTGCTTGATGTTTTACCTTCCTCTATAGCAAAACTCTTCAAAGATGATGCCTGCCATAAAACACAGCAGGCACTCAGTAATTGTTGAATGAATGAATGCATAGGTCTGTGAAGATGAAAGGTGGGACAGGCAGACTAAGTGATAGAGCAGAGTCTTCTTTAAGCAGTATTCAGTTTGAACAATTAATTCTACTTCATTGAAATTTAGTAAAAGGCAACAAGTACAGCTCTGATTTTCATTAGTTTTGTGATTCTGTCTAATTAGTAAGTTGCTTTTCCTCAGCTATAAAGCAGAAGTTGAACTAAAAATTATCCTACATCTCTCCACTTTAAGATTCTACTTTTTCATTATCAACTAGTTATTTAACCATACATGGATATCTGTAATATATTAAAAAATAATTTATTCCATGTGTGGTAGGTTATTCTCAAAATTAAATTATCTTGGACTTTCTAGCTTGATTTAGATTTCTCTTCTTTCTTTTTTACCATTATAACTAGTGGTACTTGCTTCACTTCTAAACTAGTTATACATGTAACTCTTTACACAGAACAATGAAGAGTCAGATCAATTCACCCTTAATATACTAAAATACTAAAGACTAACAAGCACCCACTTTACATAATTTATGACTGTGACCTAGTACTAATCCAGTTTGATCAGTGCTTTGTACAGCAGTAAAATAGTTCTGTCTTAGAATCAGTAAGCAACTATCTCCAAACCGGAGCCCTAACAGTAAAAACTACCATGCCAGACACAGTGCTTAAATGTTTTCTATACAGTCATTTCATTAAACTGTGACAATGTAAGTGGGTATTATCCCATGTTACAGTTAGGAAAACAAGAAATAAAAAGGTTGAATAATTTGCCAAAGGGCACGCAGGTGGTAAAATAATCACAATGAAATTCAAGTCCTCGTCTGGTTCCAACAGGAAAGCCCCAAACCACTGTAACACACTGCCTCTGTCTCCCTATGAGCGCCCTGGTCACTGTAAAGAGGTGAAGACTCGCCACCACCAATCAACTCTCTAGTCCACTACTCTGTTACATAAACAATCCGTTTTATTCTAGTGTCACTATGAGGAAAAGAACAAGGTCTGTCTTCTTATCCCCAAGTAGCGCGAGGCCTGACATATTTTAGGTGCATAACACATACGACCTGAACGCCTTAAGGAATACCAAGATATATTGGACCATTGCCTAAAATACTAATAACCATAGAAAAAAGTAAACAGTTATTTTGGTTAAAATTTTTTCCTCATTTTTTTTACTGTTACGTGTCACTTTTTACTGTCACTAATGCCCCTTCAGCAGCACAGCTCTGAAGCCTCTCACTCAGTTTTACTAATAGACTGCTGCTCCTCAGCTACAGGCCCATCCAAAGACAATCAAGCTTATTAGAATTGTGTGTCTAATTGGATCTAAGTGGGGCTAAGTTGCTCTCCTGTAAGTAAAAGTAGAAGAGCAGGCCTGATAATATTCTTCATAAAAGAGTAAGCGAATACTCATTTAACACAGTAAAATGCATACATCATGCCAAAAAAAACCCACCATGCTCAATGTTAAAAATTTAGAAGCACTCCTATCAAAGATTAGAAGATAAGGATTCCCAACATTATTAACATTTTTGTAAAATTTATCATTTAATATTAGATAGATTTTTAATCCACTGAAGGAAACAGAAGATAGTAATATTAGAATAAAAGAAGCATCATTATTTGCAAATGACACGATCAGATTTGGAATACCCAAGAGAATGAAAGAAAACTCTCATATACCATAAACAAATTCAGTAAGATGCTAAGCACTCTACTGGAGATGTACATCTGGCCTTTATTAGGCCTGGCCTCACAACTGTGTGCTACCTAAGTGAGACTTGCTCTATTATACAGAATACAGTCCAGAAACTCACTTTCTGTGTATACTGAGAACTAATCAGGTTTAGATGATTAAGACTGACCCATACCAACTAAATTCAAAGAAGGTAATTAATAAACCATAATAATTTCCTAATTTTTAGAGAAAAACATAAGTACCAAAAATGTACATACTTTAATCTTAAATTCTGGTGAGCAATGCTGTATAGCCCCATATAAATTGATATGTAACTGTCCTCCATTAACAAGAATAGCCTAATAGATAAGTATGGACTAAAACTAGTATCAATAAAGCATTAAGATATAGCATAACATGTCTCTGAGGACTGATAATTCCTCTAAGAGGAAATTTAGGACAGTAAGTCTATTTTCAATAGTTTTTAGTTTGAAAAGTGACTTGTGTCTGACTAGCTATTCAAATAATAGTGTTTATACTTTATTTATATTAAATTAGAACCTAGGACTTGGTGATTTTTCAGTTTACTGTTCCTTCCATTACAATATACTTCAACACATTATTTCTCTTTCAAAAGAAAACTGTAAACTAACAAACATATAATAAATATTATGGATATAGTATAATGGCTTTAGCTCAGTGAGGTATATAATATAGTAAAACATTAAGCCTTATATTCTCAATGTCAAAATTAATTCTAGAGTTTTGGTGCTTGATGTCTCCTCTGCACCAAATTTTCCTATAATCAATGTTGTTAAAAGCTAGGAAAGTGATAACTTTTGAAGAAAAATGTATTAATAGTCCTTTGGAGGGGGTACGATAGGTTTCCAAATTGCTATTCTTTTTCTGTTGATTACAGTTATGTTCACTTTGTGATAATTAACTTATATATACTTTAGATGTTGTGCACTTTTCAGTACATGTCATATTTCAAATAGAATGGTTGATTTTTTAAAATGGGCAGAAAACTTAAAAATCTACACACACGGACCTCTAACATCCCCAATAAAGTACAATTTCTTTGGAAGCATGTTATATTGCACTTAGTGTCTTCGTTGAAAAATAACAAAACAAAAATTTATCTTTAAACTCTACTATCATTCAGCTGGTGAGATGCTCACACTATTTGGCAGCTGTGGAAAAGCAAATTCTCATCTCCTATTTCAAGTTTCTTCCCACTCTGTGCATATTAAAAAAAATTTTTTTAATTGATTTTAAAGAGAGGAAGGGAGAGAAAGAAACACTGACTTGCCACTTCAACTATCCGCACACTCAGTGCCCAACCGGACGGAACCCACAAGCTTGGTGCACTGGGGCAATGCTGCCAACAACTGAGTAACCCGGCCAGGGCTGCACGTGTGTTTCCAAGTAGAAAGGGGGTCTTAACTATTCTACTCAGATTGTCATGTTATTTGTTTATCTCTACCTTGCTCATTCTCTTTATCTTGGTCTCTCTTACCCTTTCTAAGATGGACCTTTCTAGTTGAATTTCCTTATGTTTAATATGGATATGCTCCAATTAAGCTGTATAAACTAGAGTAGAAGAATAGGACAATTCTATCTTACAAAATTGTAACATTCTCCAACCCGATGAAATGGACACAAAAAAATCAACTCAAAATACTCAAATCCTGCCCTGGCCATGCAGCTCGGTTGGTTTGAGCATCATCCCAGTACGCCAAGGTTGCAGGTTTGATCCCAGTCAGGGCATATACAAGAAGCAATCAATAAATGCATTAATAAATGGAAGAAAAAATAGATGTTTCTCTCTCTCCCTCCCCTCGTCTCTCTCTCAAAATCAATATTAAAAAACAAACAAACAAAAAAACGAAAAAAACAAAAAAATAAAACCAAAAAACCCTCAAATCCCTCTAACTAAATTCACCTTTCTCCAGCTGCCTTCTCATACGTGCCCTAATGGGGGAATCCATTCGGCAACCTTGGTATGTGCCCTGACTGGGAATCAAACCTGTGACCTCTCGGTCTAGGGGACAATGCTCCAACCAACTGAGCCACAATGGCCAAGATCTAAGATTTATTCTTATACCTGATCTTTCTGTAGCAGCACAATTCTCCCAAGCCAAAACCTCAAAAACAAAATTGACTCAATTCTGTCCAATATCTAGCCCTATCCATATGATACAATGTTCTACTTCTGGAATTCTTTCTCCCTATCGTTGTCATTTCCATCCCCTTTGCTGCAACCCTATTTGGTACTCCTAATACCTTCCTTGAATTACTGTAAAATCCTCCCAACTTCTTCCTATTCCCAGTTCTTCCCCACTACAATTAAACTTGCATATTGTCACTAGATTAATCTTCCTGAGGGATGACTTTGAGCACAGTATATTTGTTTAACAAACATTCAATGGCCTTCCCTGCCTTCTAATAAAGCCCAAGCCAGCTTTAAATTTCTATAGAGAACTTCTACAAACAACCACTAAGCCCTCTTTTCTGGCCAATATCAAAGTTATTTTAACCTCTGAAAGAGGAAATATACCTGACATTACGAAAAGCAACATAAAACAAAAACGAGGGTAAAAAGATCCAACCCAACCCAACTCCTGAACAAAGAATAAACATGACCACCATTCAAGATGGAAGAAGCCAAACAAAAGTTAAAAGGAAAAAAATAATCATAGCTGAAAAATGTTTGGTTGTAGGCCAACTAGAATGTTACTTCTTTGAATGTAAATCCAAATCTAATTCCTAGGTTCCAAAGACTGAAAGGAACTGGAGGAAATATTATTGTTATATTTTCCTTATAAAGGTTATATTTTCCTTATAAGGTCATTCTCCATGTCAAAGAAAATATCTAGGACAGATATTGTAGCATGGCTGTTACCTCTGATCAGTTTTTTTAAACAAGGGACTTCAAATATAGATAAATAAAACAACATAAAAGACTGATGTTCACTTATCAAATAATATTTTATCTCATGACAAGATGAAGTTTGAAATCAACCTCCCATAAGAAATATCCCTTAGTAGTAATGATTCAGTAATCAGTACTGCAATGCTTGCAGCCACTCTATAGAACATAATCACTGTAAATAATGAGAATCAACTGTATCTTTGCAGAGTATATTTTACTTGCCACACAAAAGTCACTAAAATGGTTAACTTCATATATGCATAACAAAAAATAAAGGATTCTGATTAAAAATTAAGTACATTAAATACAGTAAACTCTAGTGCAGGGATGGCAAATAGATTTTATCTTGCATGTCAGCTCTGAAAAACAATAAATTTCTAAATAAGGTGTCTATAAAAGCTGTGCTTTGGTTCACTAGGAAAGAGTACTATAATCAATTAGTAATGTTGGTCAGACACAGATAAAGGATAAATAATGTTACTTGCATTATGTATTTGCCATCCCTAGCCTACTGTACTTCAAATAATCCCACAGAATATACAATTACAAAAATTACTTACTGCTTCAACAGAATTACATTCCCGTCTTGTTTCTAAATAACGTAGTGCTCGTTTTTCTTCTTCTTTTAATTTAGCATCTGCCTGTCCAGAGGCAAAATAGCAATCATTTTAAGAATATCAAGATATTAGCTCAAATTAGCATATATATTAAGTTCTGACTTACATATTTCATATAATTCTGTACACCATTTTGCTGTAAATATGAGGGTGCCTGTGTTCTATAAAATCTCTCTGTTGAATCCAAGTATGCCTTCTCAAAATTGTCCCTATAAATTTGAAGCTTATCCTCAGGATTAGAACAAAGGTTAACTGAAAAACAGAAAATAAAATTTTACTGTAATTATGATTCAAATCAGTATTTTGAGTACAGCAAATGACATAACAAATATTGAGGAGTCATTATTTGCAAGGAACTGACTATACTCAAGAGAACATAAGAACACAAAATCTTCTCTACAAAAACAACTTAAAAAGATAACAGCACAAACTTCTGGCGAAGATGGAGGCGTAGGTAGACACACTGTGCCTCCTCGCACAACCAAAAGAGGAAAAACAACAATTAAAAAAACAAACAAACAAACAAAAACAGCCAGATCTAAAAGAAAACTGAACTGAGTGGAAGTCTGATAATCAAGGAGTTAAAGACACGTTCATCCAGACCGGTAAGTGGGGCGGAGCCGGGTGGAGAGCACTCGGCAAGACGCGGTTTGTGGAGCGGTACTGGCAATGCTCCAGCTGCCAGGACAGGCCCGTGGCGGGCACGCCTGGCCAAAGTGTGGTGGGCGCACTCGGCGAAACCGGGGCTGAGACTGGTGGACTGGGCGGTCCCT
This sequence comes from Micronycteris hirsuta, assembly GCA_004026765.1. Taxonomy (NCBI): domain Eukaryota; kingdom Metazoa; phylum Chordata; class Mammalia; order Chiroptera; family Phyllostomidae; genus Micronycteris; species Micronycteris hirsuta. The sequence goes on along the minus strand of PVJI01020768.1, from coordinate 11,102 downwards.
CATTCTCTCAGGAGGAAAAGCTGGGGAGCGGAACAGACCACGCGGCCCACCAACACAGGGAAATAAAGCCTCAAACCACCAATTGAAAACACCTGTGGCGGTTGAGGCGGCAGCAGGAGGAACTCCAGGCCTCACAGGAGAGTTCGTTGGGGAGACCTACAGGGGCTTGGAACCGCGAATGCCCACCCGCTCACCCCGGAGCCAGCAAAGAAGGACCCAACTTGCTTGTGGGTAGCTGGGGAAGTGCAGAGAACAGAGCAAGCGCCATTGTTCTCTCAGGCCCCGCCCCCACAGGCAGGGTCACAACACAACGATGTGGGTTACCCCGCCCTGGTGAACACTTAAGGCCCTGCCCCTTAAAGCAACAGGCACACCGAGGAAAAAAAATGGCCCAAATGAAAGAACACATCAAAGATCCAGAAAAAATACAACTAAGTGACGAAGAGATAGCCAACCTATCAGATGCACAGTTCAAAGCACTGGTAATCAGGATGCTCACAGGATTCGAAAAAAAATTGTCACAATTACTTGAACAAATGAGAAGAGATAAGAAGGAAACTGGGACTCAAATCAACGGAGTGAACCAGCAGAAAGAAAAAAACAATCCAACCAGAAAAGAATGAAGAAACAAGAATTCAGAAAAATGAGGAGAGGCTTAAGAACCTCCAGGACATCTTTAAACGTCCCAACATCCAAGTCATAGGGGTGCCAGAAGGAGAAGAGGAAGACCAGGGGATTGAAAACTTATTTGAACAAATCATGAAGGAGAACTTCCCCAAACTGGTGAAGGAAACAGACTTTCAGGAAGTCCAGGAAGCTCAGAGAGTCCCAAAGAAGTTGGACCCAAAGAGGAACACACCAAGACACATCATGGAATTACAGTACCCAAGATTAAAAATAAGGAGAGAATCTTAGAAGCAGCAAGAGAAAAGGAGACAGTTACCTACAAAGGAATTCCCATGAGACTGTCAGCTGATTTCTCAAAAGAGACCTTGCAGGGAAGAAGGGGTTGGAGAGAAGTATTCCAAGTCATGAAAGGCAAGGACCTACAATCCAAGAATACTCTATCTGGCAAAACTCTCATTTAGAATGGAAGGGCAGATAAAGTGCTTCTCAGATAAGGTCAAGTTCAAGGAGTTCATCATGACCCAGTCTTTAGTATATGAAATGTTAAAGGGATTTATGTAAGGCATGGAGGGATATCAACAGGGGAGTGGTAGGGGGAGAGAGGGGGAAAAGGTGCAGAGAATAAGTAGCATAGATGGTAGGTAGAAAACAGACAGGGGGAGGTTAAGAATAGTATAGGAAGTGTAGAATACAAAGAACTTATGTGTATGACCTATGGACAAAAACTAAAGGGCTGGGAATGGGGGGTGGGGGTGGAGGGGAAGAAAGGGGAGAAAATGGGACAACTGTAATAGCATAATCAATAAAATATATTAAAAAAAGATAACGGCACAAAGTAGTAAAGTGACAAACAGTATAGAGAACATGGACTATTTTATTTTTTAATTGGAAAAACAGTGACATCTAATTGGATCAAGAAACCATTCACAAAAGAGATGAGATCTGAAATGCGTATTAAGGAATAAACTAGGATTTACATAGCTGGATCTATCTAAAGTAAGTAAATATTCAGAAGTAGAAAAGCACAAGGCCAAGTCAAGTTACAGTGACTAGGTTGTCTCAGGGGATTGTAAGGTAAATAGAAAATAAGGGTAAGTTAGGACAGCCTCAAAGCTCAGGCTAAGTAACCTGAATTTAGCATGGTAAAGCATTAAATGGGTAAGAAAAATATCATTTGCTCTGGCTGGTGTGGCTCAGCAGATTGAGTGCCAGCCCGAGAGCCAAAAAGTCGCTGTTTTGATTCCCAGTCAGGGCACATGCCTGGGTTGCGGGTCAGGTCCCCAGCTGGGGGCGTGCAAGAGGTTGCCTCTTCCTCTCTTTCTCCCTCCCTTAATCTTATGATGAATATATGGGTAAAATGATAGCAAAATGATCCCCTATAAGAAAACTGTTTCAAAATTCCAGAAGTAGAGTTTAAAGAAGTCCAAAACAGTGGCAGGCGAAATCGAAAGAAATGTCAAGGACTTAGCTAATGAAAATCTAGATCTGATACCTAAAGAAATATGAGGGCAATAGAGAAAGCAAGTCAAAGATAACTAAAGGTTCATTACCGTAAAAAACTCTTGTTGACAACCATTTGTGCAAGGCATTCTATATTCAGTGGAGACACAGTGTCAACAACACAACTCATTACACTAAAGTATTATGACAGAGAAACACAGGTGCTTTAGCACTACGAGAGGGTCTAACTTAGTCTGGGTTTTAGGAAAGAGCTCCATAAAGAAATAGATGATGAGAATGAGTTAGAAGATAAAGAGGGAGGAGGAAGACTATTCTAGGTAGAGAAATATCTGATTGAAAGAACAAATGAAAATGTCATTGTCAAAAACAGAAAAGACTGAAGACAAATGTACACATGGAATTAACTTACATCCTAAAAATATAAGTAGAAAACCAGTTATCTTTTATAAGGTATAGATTCAAAACTACATTTGTGTAACTTAAGTCGCTAAAAAGGTTCAACAGCCAAAACATGAGATGGAGAAAATGAATTATTAACCACACAAATAAGAATTTTTGTAGGTGCCCTGGCTGGTGTAGCTCAGTGGATTGAGCGCAGGCTGGGAACCAAAGGGTCCCGCTTCGATTCCCAGTCAGGGCACATGCCTAGGTTGCAGGCCAGGTCCCCGTGAAGGCCATGTGAGAGGCAACCATATGGTTCTCTCCCTGTCTCCCTCCCTTCCCCTCTCTCTAAAAATAAATAAAGTCTTTAAAAAAAAAATAAAAAAGAATTTTTGTAGGTTACTTTAAAGAAGAATACCTATTGTGTACTCTTAAAAGTGTATGGCACTATAAGTAGATGTGACTATATGCTAATAAATACAATTTTGATAGTACTACTCTATAATTGTCTTAGAATTTGCATGAAAAGGAAATTATAATCATATAAGTTCAGAACATACCATAGGATTCTCTTACTCCAATGACCAGCTGAGAATCAAAAGCTTCTCCTAATCTTTCAGCATGCACTAGCTTCATTGCACTATCTTGGAGTCTGTTTTTTATATTTGAAAAGATTGACTCATTCCATGTATCAAGCATGAGCTAGAAAAAAACAAAAAACAAAAAACAAAATACACAATCATTACCATTATTAATATACAAAGTACATATGAGGTCTGTCCAGAAAATATCCAGCTATGTATTATGAAAAATAGAGACATTTATTGAAGAAGTTACAAGATACGAGAAACATTGCAATGAAGGGGACAATGACACCTCAGTCCCCTTCAAAGTATGCACCTTGGGACCTCACACAGTTCTCAGGTCTTTGTTGATTGCAACCTGTGCATGTTCAGCGTTCTGCTTGTTACAGGCCTTCCAGAATGTGGATCACTTTCAACAGATTCTCAACCATCTTTAAAGTGTTTGTACCACACTTTTATTTGTGCTGCACTCATTGCATTGTCCCTGAAGGCCTTCTGAATCACCTGATTAGTTTCCACAGAGGAATGTTCAAGATTAATGCAAAATTTGATGCAGATTTGTTGCTCTACTTGCTCAATAATTTTGAATGTGACAGCCACAAAATATACACGCTCACTCAACAGCCTCTACCATCCCCACTGACTAGTACAGTGAAGTTGTCATTGTTCAAGCAAGTGCATTCCAGTCCACTCTCCTTGGCTGCCAGGTTATACCAACATCACAACCATTCTTATTATATTAACAATGGCTGGACTTTTCCCAGACAGACCTAGTATACGCAATTCCTTTTTTTGCCGGGGGAAGCAGCACTTTCTTTTATTTGGGGAGGGCTTGGGGGATGGATCTGGAGTTTGGAGTTCAGATGAGTTAAAAGTAAAATGATTATGACTCTTGGAAAGAGAGGGGTGGGACATTTGAAAGCTGAACTAGGGACAAAAAAATTAAGTACAAACACCGAAAAAGGAATTCAAATTCTTAGGTCTAAATTCACTTGAATACTTCAGTGAAGCAGTATATTTAAATGTGGTAAAGAATATATGGTAAATAGCCCTGGCTGGTGTGGCTCAGTGGATTGAGCGCCAGCCTGTGAACCAAACGGTCGCTGGTTCAATTCCCAGTTAGGACACATGTCAGGGTTGCAGGCCAGGTCCCCTGTGGGGGGCATGTGAGAGGCAACTACACATTGATGTTTCTCTCCCTCTCTCTCTCCTTCCTTTACCCCTCTCTAAAAATAAATAAAATATTTAGAAAAAAGAATATATGGTAAATAATAGTAAAGAGTATGTTTTTCAGCGTCAAACATATTTGTATTTGAATTCCAGGTGTTACTTATTTACCTGCTTTTCCATCTGTAAAATAGTGAAAATAATAATACAAATTTCAAGTGGTTGTAAAAATTAAATATGGTAGTACCTAGAAAATGTTAGTTCTCCTATATTTCCAAGTTGAATTTCAAAAATACTGGTATGTATTTGATATGCTCATATGCATATTTGTACAAACACATAATAAATGTGAAAAGAACCAACAGAAAATGTGACAGTGGACCTTAAAAAAAAAGTATATATAAATCCACCTTACAGATGTTCCATTTTTTTCAAAGAATATCTTCTTGTCTTTTTTTAAAAAAGATTTCATTTATTTATTTTTAGAGAGTGGGAAGGATGGGAGAGAAAGATTGATGTGCTAGAGAAATATCAATTGGTTGTCTCTCGCACACCCCAAACGGGGACCTTGCCCTCAACCCAGGTATGTGCCTGGACAGGAATCAAACAGGCAACCTTTTGATTTGTGGGATGACGCCCAACCCACTGAGCCACACCAGTCAGGGCCAGATGTTCCATTTAAATGATGGAAATGATACATACACATTCATAAGTACATATTATCTCTCCAAGTAACTTTGTCAGATATAGGAAATATATTAATAACCACAGCAGCAACATCATACAAGAATAACAGTTATATAACATTCACTATGTACCTAGCACTGCTCTAAATACTTTTTTCATATGTATAACTCATTTAATCTTCACAACTTAGATTTAGGTGCTTTTAACTCCCTTCAGATATGAGGAACCTGGGGCACACAGATGAAAGCTAACTTTCCCATATTTACACAGGTTGTAAGTGGCAACACTGGAACCTGAATCCAACAACTGTAGTCCTAGAATCTGTGCTCTTAATCACTAAGTGATGCTGATTCTCACAATCCTTAGGGAATAGTAAAAATTAAATAAATAACAGAAAAACAAGAGTGAATAAGATTATGGAACTGCAAATTAAAAAGCATCTCGAAGAGCCCTACCTGGTGTAGCTCAGTGGACTGAGCACAGGCCTGCAAACCAAAGGGTCGCTGGTTTGCTTTCCAGTCAGGGCACATGCCTGGGCTGCAGGCAAGGTCCCCAGTAGGGGGCGTGGAAAAGGCAACCACATGTTGATGTTTCTGTCCCTCTCTTTCTTTCTCCCTTCCTTTCCCTCTCTCTAAAAATAAATAAATAAAATCTTTAAAAAAATAAAATAAAAAGCATCTAGAAGTGTTTTTCTTTTGGGAAAGATGGTGGTAGAAATGTCTCATATTGCAGTTATTTCTACCACTGAAGAACCACTGGATATCTAAATTTTACAATAACCCTGTCAGCGTCAGTACAAATTTTAAGGCTGGGGCAATAATGCCTAGGATGCTACTTGAATGTCTGAATGCCTGAGTGTATTGCTATAACCACCGCAGCAAGTAGTGAGTTGTTTAAAGATCAAATGGCCTTTTTTAAAATTTTCAAATCTGTGGTTCCATTTGAGTCTCACAAATAGGAAAATACACAGTAAATGAGGACAGAGAAGTTAGTTCATTGCTGATTGAAGAGCTGAAGGGGAAATCTGGGACTCCAATTTCAGAGCTTAGCTTTTTCCATTAAATCATGAGTTGTAACTGGACACAGAGCTTTTAACTAGAAACAATACAAAATATAAAAATAAGCACAGAACACACTGAGTTTATTACAACTATAATAAAGTAAAAAAATTATAAAGATGATAGTAGTTTAGTCATGATTAAATATAAAGATAACAGAAGGTAACCTAATAAAAGGAGAGATTTTTGAGATAGAATAAAAGCAACTGTATTTACAGCAAGGTAAAAGTAAAAAGATTGAATTAGGAAATAAAATCTCAAAGATAAAACCAGGAAAAGGAGAAAGTGAAAGGAAAGGCAAAGGAGATAATGTCTGAAACACAGTTCTAAAGCTTAACACCACACAAAAAGATGAAAGAAACTTAAAGCTAAAAATGGATGAAAGAAAACAAGTATCATTCAACAAAACCCAGCAAGAGCTGGATATTTATATGTGAAGTAGAAAACCCTCTTATGTAAATTAGTTTTAAAAGTCTTCAAATCATCCTTTCTAAAGAATATTAGGGAAAAAAAATGGGAAAACTGACCTTTCGAACAATACCGTCTTCTACATTTGATTTTTTATTGCCACCCTGTTTACCCAATAAAGTAATCTCTAGTTGACAAAAAGGCTTCGGTAAAATATCACATTGTGTAAAGAATTTTCGCCATTCAACAATATATGCTTTTAGCAAAGCTGTATCATCCTGATGGCTCAGTACTCGCTGGAAAAAAAAAAAAAAAAGAATTGTACCAATTTGAAATACAGGTCCTTTAAAGAATACTAGAAAATTCTTATGCTATAAATTTAAAATACTTTATTTACTGTACAAACTATCTTATACTCAAAAGAAATTAAAACATTTGCATATATCCAAGAGAAAATTAAAATGTTCACATAGGCTTGTGGTCATTCACAATACACATACCAAACCATTTTGTTGAAACCAATAAAACCACTGAGTCAATAATATATCAATTAAAACAGAAACCCTGTATCTATTAGCTGTCACCTTATCTTCCCCTTTGTCTTTCCCTTCTCTACCTCCCAGTCCTAAGCAACCACTAGTTTACTTTCTATGGCTATATACTTGCCTGTTGTAAAAAGTGTAAGTATTTTATTTCTTTTTATGGTTAAATACTAGTTCATTTGATGGACGTACCATATTTTGTTTATGTATGTCCACTGGCAGACATTTGGGTTGTTTCACCTTTTGGCTATCAGGAATAATGATGCTATAAATATCTATATACCAAAAAATGTTCACAAAAAGCTTGTGTATACTCACAAGAATAAAAGAGAGGGCTCAAATAAAATCAGAAATGAAAGAGGAGACATTACAGCTGATAACACAGATTAACAAGGATCATGAGGCTACTATGAACATTATATGCCAACAAATTTGACAACCTAGGAGAGATGAATAAATTACTAGAAACATACAATCTACCCAGAATGACTGATAAAGAAATAAAAAATCTGAACAGACCAATTAGTCGCAAGGAGATTGAATCAATAATCAAAAATTTCAACAAACAAAAGTCCAGGCCCAGATGGCTTCACTGGTGAATTTTATCAAGTATTTAAAGAAGAATTAATGCCGATCCTTCTAAAACTCTTTCAAAAAAACAGAAGAGAATGAAAAAATTCTAAACTCTTACAAGATCAACATTACCTTGATTCCAAAGCCAGACAAGGATGCCACAAAAAAATTACAGGCCAATGTCTCTGATAAATATAGATGCAAAAATCCTGAAGGTATTAGCAAACCAAATTCTACAACACATTAAAAAGATTATACACGTGATCAAATCAGATTTATTCATGACACAAGAACGGTTCCACATTGGCAAATCAATCCATGCGATATACCACATTGACAAAAATGTATAAAAATCATATGATCACCTTGATAAATACTAAAAAAGCATTCGACAAAATTCAATATCCTCATAATGATAAAAACTCTCAACAAGGTGGGTACAATGAGAACATACCTCAACATAATAAAGGCCATATGTGACAAGCCCACAACTAATATCACATTACATTCAATGGTGAAAAGCTGTTAGCCTTTCACCTAAGGTGAGGAACCAGACAGGATGCCCACTCTCACCAATCCTATTCAACACAATGCTGCAAGACCCAGCCAGAGCAATTAGGCAAGAAAAAGGAAAACAAGGTCTCCAAATTGGAAAGGAAGACATAAAACTGTCACTATTTGAACATGATATGACTCCACAAGTAAAGGTTAGAATAAAAGTTCAGTAAAGTCAAAGGATGCCAAATCGAAACCCAAAAATCTGCTGTGTTTCTATACTGTTTGTGTTTCATAGCAAACTACCAGAAAGGGAAATGAAGAAAATAATCCCACTTACAATGCATCAAAAACAATACCTAGGAATAAATTTAACCAGAAAGGTGAAAGACCTACACTGAAAACCATTAACACACTGATGAAAGAAACTGAAGACACAAAAATGAAAAGATACTCTGTGCTCATGAACTGGAAGAATATTGTTAAAATTTCCATACACACCAAAGCAACTCACAATGGGGAACGGACAGTCTCTTCATTAAATAGTGTTGAGAAAACTGGACAGCAACATGCAAAAAAATACCACTTGACCACCATCTTACACCATACACAAAAATTAACTCAAAATGAATTAAATAATGGGGGAGAGGGGTGGTTAGAGGTGGAAGAACAATATGAGGGATAAATGGTAATGGAAAAAAAAATGTTTTTAATGAATTAAAGACTAAAATTTAAGACCTGAAACCATAAAACTCCTCAAAGAAAATATAGATGGTAAGCTCCTTGACATCAGTGTTGGTAGCGATTTTTTGCATTTGATATCAAAAGCAAAAATAAACGAATAAGACTACATCAAACTAAAAAGCTTCTACACATCAAAAAAAAAAAAAAAAAAAAAAAAAAAAAAAAAAAAAAAAAAAAAAAAAAAAAAAAAAAAAAAAAAAAAAAAAACCAGTAACAAAATAAAACGGCAATCTACTGAATGAGAGAAAATATTTGCAGGTTATATCTAAAAAGTGTCAACATCCGGCCTGGCTGGTGTAGCCCGGTTCGATTCCCAGTCGGGGCACATGTCTGGGTTGCAGGCCAGGTCCCCCATGAGGGCCATGTGAGAGGCAACCATACATTGCTCTTTCTCCCTCCCTTCTCCTCTCTCTGAAAATAAATAATAATAAAATATTTAAAAAAAGAATATGGCTTAAAAAAAATAAAAAATAAAAAGTGTCAACATCCATAAAAAAAACGAAACAAAACAAAAAACTCATACAACTCCACCGCAAAAAAAAAAAAAGCAATAATTAAAAAATGGGCAGAGGATCTGATTGGACCTTTTTCCAAAGAAGACATACAGACGAGCAACAAGTACATGAAAAGATGCTCACTATCATTAATCAGGGAAATGAAAATCCAAACCACAGTGAGATACTACTTCATACCTGGCAGAATGGCTATTATCAAAAAGACAAGAAATAAGTGTTGGCAAGAATGTGGAGAAAAGGGAACCCTTGTGCACTGCTGGCAGGAATGTAAGTTGGTGCAGCCACTATGAAAAATAGTTTGGGAGTTCCTCAAAAAATTAAAAATAGAACTACCATATGATCCAGAAATTCCACCTCTAGCTATCTACCCAAAGAAAACAAAAACACTCATTTGAAAAACTCTACAGTCAGCCCTCCACATCTGTGGGCTCTGCATGTGCAGATACAGAAGGCTGACTAAGGGACTGAGCATCCACGGATGTTGGTATCTGTTGGGGGGATCCTTGAACCAACCCAGATAATGAAGGAGGACTGAATGTACCTCCCATTTTCTCTGCATTTTATTTACAACAGCCAAGATATGGAAACAACTTAAATGTTTGTAGATAGATGAATGGATAAAGAATATATGGCTGAAATATTATTCAGCTATAAAAAATGTCTTGCCATTTGGAACAACGTGAATGGAACTTGAAAGAAATTACTGTCAGCTTGTAAAGAGGTATTAGTTGTGAGGAAAAATAGATTTATGTGGGCTGACATATGGCCAAAAATAAATGGTAGTGGGGACATCTAAAAAACTGAATTTCTTTGTATTTTTTTTCTTCATTTTTTTAAAAATTAAATTTATTTGGGTTAAATTGGTTAATAACCTTTATATACGTGTACCCTCTTTAACCTTCCCCCCGCCCCTTTCCCTCTGGTAACCATCATACTGTTGTCTATATTTGTAAATTTGTTTTTTCATTTGTTGTTTATAACACCTTTTAATTGAGGATAATCATGTACTTTCTTGAAGAAGTGTCACTGGGGGGGGAACAAATGACAATCATTTCATTAAAAATGTTTTTTAACAAATATATCAAAAGTCAATGTGACATTTAAAATTACTTTAGGAAGTTCTACCTTTAAAATATTTCTTATAATATTCCTTGAATAAAAATTTAAAACAAGCTTAATATAAAAATATGGAACTTACTGCCTGTGCTTGCTTAATAAACTCAAGAATATCTTCTTTTAAAGCCTGATGAATTTTTGCTGGGCCTTTATCATCCCAGAGACAGACTGCATGCACATCCCTATAAAAATAAAGCAGGTAAACAAACATTAACACTGGGACAAGAACAAAGACAAAACTCCTGTTAAGTTCTGTTTTAATACAGTTTCCATGGACCACGCTTACCAAGCAAAAGGTGCTTGAATCCATTCATATGTACCAAGCATTTTTTGTTAAGTTGTCTTACACATTCATTTGTTTAAATAGTTATTTCTTTGTCACTCACTGTTTTCTTTAAATCTTTGCTACTTACTACATAAAATATTTTTAATTATAAAAGTATACTACTTCCTACTCCCCATCCCCAAAGTGAACAACTGGATTGGTCAAAAAGCTCATTTGGTTTTAAAATAAAAATAAAAGACATATTTTTCATTTTCACCAATAACTTTATTGAATAGCATATTCATTGCTTTGTTCCACTACCTTCTACCATCTTTCAGGCAACTTCACAATTCCATCTCCCCAAAACTTTTAATCTTTTTAAGCAAAGAACTGTTCCAGGTGCCTTTTACAGTCTTTCAGGGAACTGAAATATTTTCCATTAAGACAATTTTGTAATGACCGATATAAACAGAAATCCA
>PVJI01020767.1:0-28334 GCA_004026765.1 Micronycteris hirsuta | reverse complement strand
TTGGCATACAGTTCTTCATAGTAATTTCTTACAATCTTTTGTATTTCTGTGGTATCAGTTGTAATCTCTCCTCTTTCATGTCTGATTGTGTTCATTTGAGTCCTCTGTCATTTTTTCTTGATGAATCTGGTTAAAGGCTTATTGATTTTGTTTACCTTTTCAAAGAATTAGCTCCTGGATTTATTGATCCTTAGAAATGTTCTTTTAGTCTCCATGTCATTTAATTCTGCTCTGATCTTGGTTCTTTCCTTCCTTCTACTTGCTCTGGGTTTTTTGTTGTTGTTGTTGTTGTTGTTGTTGTTTCTCAAGTTCTTGTAGGCGTAGGATTAGGTTGTTTATTTGAAATGTTTCTATTTTTTTAGGTAGGCCTGTATTGCTGTGAACTTCCCTCCCAGGACTGCCTTTACTATGTCCTATAAGTTTTGGATTGTTGTGTGTTCATCTTCATTGGTTTCCAGAAACTTTTTGATATTTTCCCTAATCTCATTCTTAATTCATTCATTGTTTAATAGCATGTTATTCAATCTCCATGAGTTTGAGTGTTTTTGAGTTTTTCCCTTGAGTTTGGTTTTTAGTTTCAGTCCCTTGTGGTTGAAAAAAATGTTTGATATGATTTCAATTTTCTTGAATTTGTTGATGCTTTTTTTTTGTCCTATCATGTGATCTATCTTTGAAAATGTTCCATGTACATTTGAAAAGAATGTGTATTTTGCTTCTTTGGGGTGAAAGGCTCTATATATATCAGTTAAGTCCATTTTATCTAGGGCATTGTTCAGTGCCACAATATCTTTGTCGATATTTTGTTTGGGATATCTGCCCATTTTTGACAATAGGGTGTTAAAATCCCCTACTATAATTGTATTTCTGTCAATATCTTTCTTGATGTCCTCCAGGATTTTCTTTATGTATTTGGGTGCTCCTATGTTGGGTGCATATATACTTAGAATGTTAATGTCTTCTTGATAGGTTCTTCCCTTGAGTGTTATGAAGTGACCATCTGGGAATTTTTTTTTAAAGATTTTTATTTTTATTTATTTTTTAGAGAGAGAGGAAGGGAGGGAGACAGAGAGGGAGAGAAACATCAATGTGTGGTTGCCTCTCACATGGCCCTCACGGGGACCTGGCCTGCAACCCAGGCATGTGCCCTGACTGGGAATCGAACTGGGACTGCTTGGTTCCCAGCCCGCGCTCAATCCACTGAGCTACACCAGCCAGGGCACCATCTGGGTATTTTTTATAGATCTTTTTTTGAAGTCTATTTTGCCTGATATGAGTATTGCTACCCTGGCTTTTTTTCCTGTCCATTTGCTTGGAATGTTTGTTTCCAGCCCTACGCTTTCAGTCTGTGTAGGTGTTTTGTTCTGAGGTGGGTCTCTTGTAGGCAGCATATATGTGGGTCATGATTTCTAATCCATTCTGCTATTCCGTGTCTTTTGATTGGGGCATTTAATCCATTTACATTTAAGGTTATTATTAATAGGTACTTATTCATTGCCATTTTTTCCTACCTGTGTTCCTCTCTCTCTCATTGTTTTTCTTCCTGTTGTTAAAGCAGACCCTTTAGCATCTCTTGCAGAGCTTGTTTGGAGGAAGTATATTTTTTGAGATTTCTTTTGTCTGGGAAGCTCCTTATTTGGTCTTCCATTTTAATTGAGAGTCTTGCTGGATAGAGTAGTTTCAGTTGCAAGCCTCTGCTCTTTATTACTTGTAATATTTCTTGCCATTCCCTTCTGGTTTGGCACATTTCCATTGAGAGGTCACCTGATAGTCTTATCAGCGCTCCCTTGTATGTTACTTCCTGTTTTTCCCTTGCTGCCTTTAAGATTCTCTCTTTGTCTTTGAATTTTGACATTTTAATTATGATGTGTCCTGAAGTGGGCCTATTTGGGTTCCTCTTGATTGGAACTCTCTGTGTTTCCTGGATTTGTGTGACTTTTTCTCTTATCAAATTAGGGAAGTTTTCTATCATTACTTTTTCAATCCTTTGCTCTTCTTCTTCTCCTTCTGGTATCCCTATTATGCAAATATTATTACGTTTCTTGTTGTCCTGCATTTCCCTTAACCTATCTTCATTCTTTCTGAGTCTCTTTTGCTTTTCTTGCTTTTTCTGGGTGGTTTTTTTTCCCTCCCTTGCCCTCCAGCTCACTGATCTGATCCTCTGTTTCATCTAGCCTGCTTTTGATTCCTTCAACTGTGTTCTTCAATTCAGAAATTGTATTCTTCATTTCCTCTTGGCCCTTGTTGATAGTTTCTATTTCCTTTTTCATGTTGATATAGTTTGCAGTGAGTTCATTGTAGTTTCCCTGTAGTTTTTGGTAATTCTCTGTGAGCTCATTGAGCTTCCTGATAACCATTGCTTTGAACTCAATATCCGATAGTTGACTTGCCTCTATTTCATTTAGCATTCTTTCTGAGGCTTCCTCCTTTCCTATCATTTGGGGATTGCTTCTTTGTCTTCCCATTGTTTGTGAGACTCTTCTTGTTAGCCTCTGCTTCTTAAACTGATCTGTTCTCACTCCCTGTGTTTATGGTATGAACTTCTGTGGTAGAAGACCTGTGAGATTCAGTGGTGCAGTCTCCTTGGTCTCCTGAGCTCACTGGTCTTGGGCTGTTGTTTACGTTGGCTCTCTGTATGTCTTTGGGTTTTTATTGTTTTGGGGTCTTTCTTTGGTGTGTCCTGCCCTCCAGCTGGTTAACTGAGAGTCACTCCATCCACCACCTCTTGTATTCTGTTGCTCAGGTGTGGACAGATTGTGTGAAAGCTGGTTCTTCTTTCTGCAGGAGGTTTTGAGGCTTCTCTCTTGCTATTGCTCAGTAATTTCTTCTGGGTAATTTCTCCACCATTTAGTTGTATTTCCAGATCAGTACTGGGTGGAGGTTAGTATGGCTTCCACTCCCTCCTTCACCTTCTTCCGTTGTTATCTGTTGGTGGTTTCTTTGTTGGTGGGTTTCCTCTTCCAGCTGGTATCCTAGTGCTCACAGCTTCTGCCTACTCTTTTTTTGTGATCAATTGGAGCAGGGAGGAAAAATGGTTAAGACAGCAGGAGTGTATTCTATGATATTTAATGTATCAAACCTTAGAGAAGAGATAGGAGATCCTTTGGATATGTATAGTGTTAACAGGGATATTTCACCCAACTAGGCACTTTTTAGAAAGGGTGGAAAAAAGATAAGACTCTTGTTGGGGGCAGGGAAGGATTGTGAGTTGGATCTAGAAAGCAGTTAGCTTGTGGGAGGTCAGATTATGAGGTAAAGTGAGAGTAAAGGATAGAAAATAGGTGTAGTGTGTGAGAAAATAAAGTTTACCACAACTGTAGTAAAGTTCAGGAAACAGTGGAGTGGGTTAAGACCTTGGAGGGGTGCTGTGTAGTATTTACAATTGTGTGGAACAGCAATTATTTACAATAGTAATGGAGCAACAATCATATGACAGAATCTATGGGATCTGAATAACAAGAATAAGAAGTACAGGAGCTAGAACAGTGTGCTATTGGAACACCGGTGAAGTGAAAGACGGAAAACTAAAAATACACTATGAAAATTAAAAATAGACAGAGAACAAGGGAAACTAGTCGAACAGTGCAATTTAACAAACCAAGCAAAGAAGACTAAACAGAAAGAAGTAAAAAAAAATACTAATAAAATTAAAGATGTAAGAATAATGAAAAAATAATAATATTACAAATATGCAATAACTTGCAAGTTCTCTGGTGTAGCAAAGTGAAATTTGTCTTACTGTCTCAGTTGTTGGGGTGACCCCTCTTTGGGTCTAACTCTGGTCCTTTCACAGCTCCAGGTTTTATAGTCTTGATTGTGGGAATAAAAATAAAAATGAAAATAAAGAAGAGCGGAAGAAGGAATAAGAAAAGAAAGAAAGGAACAAATAATAAAAAAAAGAGAGAAGGAAAGAAAGGAAGAAGGAATAAAAACAAACAACAAAACAAGGCCTCCTGCTGCCTTTAAACAAGCCAAGACAGTTCTGCAGGGCAGGGGCGCTGCTGTGGCTGCTGCCATGGACGCGGGTGAGCCTCCTCTGCTGCTGCAGGCAGGGCAGTGGGGCTGGGCATGAGGTGCCTCTGGGCAGCAGGGTCAGGCATGCTCCATGCCCGGGGCTGCAGGTGTGAGCGCTCCACCTCCTCTGCTGGGGCAGGATGGGCAGCTGCTGGGCGGTGGCGTCAGGTGTGCACCATCCCCAGGGCTTCGAGTGTCAGTGTGCAGCCTCTGCTCCTGCAGCCGGAGCATAGTTGCGGGGTGTTGGTGTCAGGCCCCTGCAGGCCTCCGCTGCTGCGGTGGCAGTCCCGGAGGCGTGGGGTGCAGTTGGGTCCGTGGCGCACCACAGGGGTCACGGGCACGGCCAGGTGCCCTCTGGTGCTGCAGCAGGTGTAGGGGCGCAGTCGCAGTCCTGGCTACAGAGGTGAGTCCACAGCTGTGGCTGGGAAGGCTGCATGCACCGGGGGGAGGCAGAGGCTGGGCTGCTGCTGGAGAGTTCCCTAAACAACTGTTTAGTGCCTTTTTTTTTTTTCTTTTACTTTTTGAAAAATTCCTCCTATTCAAGCCTGCCCCTCTAACAAGCGCCTGGCCTCTCACACAGCCGAACTCTCCACCCAGGCTGGTGACTATCCGGGTCAGGGTCCGTCAGGCCCAACTCTACCCAGATGGCGTCCACAGTCTCAGTGGACACACACCGCCTCTGTATGTTTGCCACCTCGTCCTTATTCCCCAAGTGATTTCACACATCCAGGTCCCTCCTGGTGCTGCTCAAACCTTGTTTGGCAGGGGAGGGAGCTGTTGACCTGGCTCTTTCCCAAGAAACCTGTGGCAAACCCGGCATGCGCTGGGCCTGGGGCTGCAGCTGCCCTGCTCCCCGTGTTGGTCCCAAGGACCTTGTTGTCCCAAAGCGCTCTCCTTACCATCTGAGTTTTCAATGTCCTCTGGAGTTTTGGCCTCCAATCTTCACATATGCTGGGAAACCAGTGGCTGTTCGCTCTGCTCCCAGAAGATCAGCTGTGTGTTCCACCCGTGCGCGGGGGGAAGTGGGCTCCTCTCCTACCCATCGCACTGCCCTCTTCTCCCTGTTGGGAACACTG
This sequence comes from Micronycteris hirsuta, assembly GCA_004026765.1. Lineage (NCBI taxonomy): Eukaryota > Metazoa > Chordata > Mammalia > Chiroptera > Phyllostomidae > Micronycteris > Micronycteris hirsuta. The sequence goes on along the minus strand of PVJI01020767.1, from coordinate 23,247 downwards.
GTTGTCGGTGTCCCTTTTCTTCTGTTGTAGGGTCACCTGTACTTTGTATGCAGGAAGAGGTATGATCTGTGTGATGCACCCGTTAAAAGACATTGCTGGCCCTGGCTGGTGTGGCTCAGTGGATTGAGCATGGACCTGAGAACCAAAGGGTTGCTGGTTCGATTCCCAGTCAGGGTACATGCCTGGACTGCGGGCCAGGTCCCCAGTGCGGGGGCGTGCAAGAGGCAACCACACGTTTTTGTGTGTCTCCCTCTCTTTCTCCTTCCCTTTCTCTCTCTCTAAAAATAAGTAAATAAAATCTTTTTTTAAAAGATATTGCAGTAGGCTTTTAACTGGTCTTCTCATTGCTATTCTTGTTCTGTCTAATTTAGATACATATTTCCACTGGAATAACTTTTAAGCCAGTTGAATCTTAATGATAAATTGATAAAAAATTATTCCCAGTACAATCCCAAACTCTCATTCTGATCTCACCTCCAATCCTTCATCATTCCCACCAAACACTTCCTTCACATACACACACACAGAGTTTTAGCCACACATGGTATTTGCAATTCCTTTTTTGCACGTGCTATTCACACTGCCTGAAATACCCTGGACTCTGTCTTATACCTTTATAATCTCGAGACCCAGGTTAAATATCACTTTCTCTTTGAAGCCCTACTGAACCTGCCTCCTATAGTTGCTCCCGCCTCTGGGCTCCCAAAGCACGTTATACGTTCACCATTTTATGGAATTTTCCAGTCATGTTTTAGTAATGCATGAACCACAAAACATTGCAGCAGTGAACGCCCACAAAGAGTAGCTACACAGGGATTAATTTTCCTCTTTATTTTACCACCATTGCTTTTGTCTCTCTCAACTTTGCTCCTATTAGCTCTGGGGTGAAAAAAGAACAGAACTGCTGTCAGTGAGTCTTAGCCTTAAGTAAATACTGGAGAAGATAAGGAGGACTAGTACTAAGAAATGACAACAAGGAGATCAGGGGAGTTGCTATGATACCGGGGTGGTCACTCTGGGCCTGCTGACCTCAAGTAGCCATCTGTATCTAGTGACTGCATAAAGGGTATGTAAATCAAAGATTACCAGATTTTAGAAAATCATCTTTAAGTCTAAGACAATCCAGGATTATAATAGCATGTGAAAAAAAGAATAACCTTCCCCAAGTGTTGTATTTCTGTAAAATTCTCATTAATCATCTATCTAAATATAATAATTAGAAATACAAAGAAATAATTATGCTGAGGTATTAGAAAAAGTAGTTCAGTTTTTACTTAAAATTTGGAAAAATGTAATCATATGCTAACCACAATTTTAAAAAGATGGTCTATTCGAAGCTATAAAGTAGTCTGCTAATAGTAGTAACAGTTGCCATTTTTCAATGCCTATTAAATCACAATCATGGTGAGGCATGCTTCACAATTATATTTTATTTTTATATATTTTATTTTATTCTACAGAACATACTTGTACACTAGGTACAATCATCCCTATTTTATGGAACTTAGAACTGATACCTGAGAGATAAGGTAACTTATTCAATGTCACCCCGTTTGTGAGTAGAGTCTAAATTAGAATTCCAGTTTTTTTGTCTTCAAGCACATGCTCTAGGTTGCCTCAACAAGTAACTCCTGAGGACTATCATGTGTGAAGAAATAAAGAGGTTCCCAAAAGCTGGACCTGCAAACAAATACCTATAACTCAGCAGCAAACAATTCTACAAGTTAAAGGAAATGTATTTCAGAAGTCAATCTGGCATCTGCAAACACATACCTACCACACATAACTACAAAAATACTTAAAATAAATGACCAGATTTAGTTATCTCTTGAGGGTTTTTCATCACTGTCCAGCCCAACAGGAGGCCTTCCGACATCAGGCAAGGGCACCAGGTAAACGCTGTGACCAGACACACCTGTTTGTCCGTGGCTCTGTCCCATAGCACACTCCTCTCCCTGCTCCTCTTCACTTCCTGTTTTCTCTGCTGTGCTGGTCACAGTGTTCAGGGCTGTCTTCCTCACTTTATTCTCTGCCTTACATAGGGTCTCTCTGCTCTGGGCCCAGCCTTGGCGATTCCCTTGACAAAGTTCTGGCCCCTCATTTGGCAATGCAGGCCCAGATGACCTTGGCAGCTATGCCTATAATGGTGTTTATCCAAGAGTGGTCTGAAGACCTCTTTCATCCAGATTACACTGGGAGGGCAGCTTATAAAATATATGAGTTAACTGAATCAGAACCTGTGGGACTGGGGCCTGGCAGTCTGCACTTTAACAGCCTTTCTTGTTGATTCTTATGTGAGCAATGTTTTATAAGTAATGCCCTAAGTTTGATGGGATCCCTAGGCATTTCTGTCATTTTTGTTTAACTCTGCACTGCCTCCCCACAGGTGAGGGCTCCTGGCCTGATCTGAGTATACCATTGCTCTGTTCCATTAATGTGTTTAACAGCAGGTTGTTTACATTGCTTGGGCCTTTTAGAAAATCATATACTGAGAGTGACTGCCTGCCCTTTGCAATCATGAATGTAGTTTTCCCTTTACTTCAAACATAACCGACGTTTCCCCGAAGCCTCATTTGTTTGTTGGTACAAATAAAGTCACTTAATGTTTATAACCCAAACCACACCTACCTAATACAAGACCTCAATTTCCTGCAAAATTCTTCCCGAGTATTTCTGAGAGGTTTGGGGAGCTGCCTCACAGGCGCTCTCAACCCTGCCTCTGCACCATGCTGCTGGCTGATGTGTGTTGCTCTGGGAGTCATTTCGACAGTGCTGCCCATGAATCCAAGGCTGGTGGCTTCCCTGGAGATGCTGATTTGCACAACCAGGACGAGGGGCCTCTCTCTGTGCTGTCATAGCCTCAAACCCTTGGGGAACCGGTAGTGAGTCCCAGGGATTCTGACTTGGATGGAGCCATTCTGTGCTTGGCGTAGAAGTGAGGAGGATGCTATTTGCTCTGATTCCATGTTGGTGTTGTATTTTTTCCACCTAGGCAGCCCTTTTACCCTCCTGGGTTCTCGAAGTACTTTGTGAAACCATTTTATTTTATTTCTGCATGCAGCACTTCTCTCCAACAACCCAGACAAACTAGCCTGTATTTCTAGCCCAATCACTTCCCTGAATGCCCAAAGTAAACTGCATACCCCAAACAAAACCTCTGAGAAACCTGCCCCTTACAGACCCTCTTGTCAGTTCACCACACATCCCATCCATGTCTGAATCGATGAAGCTCATGAAAGCTTTGGTTGAGACTCTTCTCCCGACCCAACATGCATACACGGGCAAAGTCCTGATTCCCACGATCCCAGCTGGAGAGCAACGACAGGGCATCCCCTGAGACGAGGTTTAAACAAACTTTAGAATGTAGGATAGACTGTCAGAGTGAGAGAGCCCAAACTACACTGATCCTGAACAATTATTTATTTTCCCTTTAAAAGAGGACATCTGATATTTAATCGTAGGACATGAAAGAAGAGAGACAAGCAGAGAACTGAACCCCAAGCGGGATGCGGCGTTCTAAATGGAACACATTCTCCCCTGCCTCGTTGCTCCTTCACCATGCAGTGCCAGCTGTCGCCAAACACCGTTTGCAAACCAATTACCTTTCCTTTATCAGAAGGGAGGATAAAATCTTAACAAAGGAACAGATGATTGCATTGCCATTGGTTCTTCTGACTTTGGAACTGCTTTAGAAAGGAAGTTGCATCTTTGCAGAATTATTATTATCAATCAGCCTTTATTGCTTCAGCTTTCTTTATTGCATTCTAACACACAAAGTAATGAAAACATATAATAAAGAGAATAAAACACGTAATGCATCACTGTGCAGATATTGCAATCATAGCAAATCCAATGTAAATGCCCTACAGGGAATACTTGAGTCTTCCAATATATTGCTAATAGTTTGCATGATACTATATCATGTTTTTTATCTACTAAACCTGCCATGCTCTGCTAAATATCATGCCAGCAACAACCCCAAATAGCACTGCTCCTTCCCATCCTCCAAACGGAAGGCATATTTCTTTACTGTCACTGGTTTTAATGTTTTCAAAGAGTAGCTCCAGCTCCTGAATAATTAATGCATAACAACTGCTAAGCTATGAGTAGTTTACTATTTTAGCCTCTCTGGTCTTCGCAATGTTGCTTGCTTTAATATGCACTTCAAATTGGAACCAAGAGGTAGTAAAAGTCATTAAGACAGCATGAAGCTCAGTCAATAATGATTTACAGAGTTTGGAAGCATCCTGGGTTTGCATTCTTGGCTCTCAAGCCCCATCTGCTGCTCATTTCTGACTTAGTCTTCCTTTTGCAAATGCACTCTGTTTATACTTACTTAGGAGTCAACACTGGAGAGCATTATGCTAAGTGAAATAAGCCAGGCGGTGAAAGACAAATACCACATGATCTCACCTTAAATGGAACTTAATCAACAAAACAAACAAGTAAGCAAAATATAACCAGACACATTGAAATAAAGAACAAACTGGCAGTAACCAGAAGGGAGGGGGGAGGGGATAATGGGGAAAAAAGGGGGCAGGGTTTTCAGGAACAACTATAAAGGTTACATGGACAAAACCAAGAGAGGGTAGGATCAGGGGAGGGAGGTGGGGATGGCTGGGGTGAGTGGGAGTGCTGAGGGGAAAATGCAGACAACTTGAACAACAATAAAAATAAATTAATTAATTTTTTAAAAAGGAAAAAAAAGAATAAACATTCAATAGTTCAGGTCAAGTATACACTTCCTGTATGGTACTTCCAACTCTGGAAAAACATTGGCAATGACTAAATACACTTGGAATATTTCTGCCAAATATACACATGTCAGACAACTTATGATCTCACACAGTATGAGCACTCAGTAAATATTAAATAACAATAATTACAAGGGTGACTTTCACCATAAGGACCATAGAAGGGTCTTAAAAAGCCAGCTGAGAGGACTCTAAAGAGAAGGAGAGGGAGCTCTCTCATGCTGAGGATGGCAGAGTAGTAACGTGAAGACTGACTGCTGTGTGCTGTGGGTGGTTTCTGCTCAGTGAGGTTCCTGCAAATCAACTCAGACTTTCGTGATTCCCATGTGTTGTAAGCTGTTCCGTCTCAAAGGGCAGACATGGGTTATTTTAACGGCCTTGCCTATGACCTAGTCATCTAATGCTCCAGAAATATCTAATGAGAAGACATGATTATGGCAGGGTAAATTCCCCTTGGGTGGGCATCGGGAAAGAACTACTGGCTTCTGGGAGGCCAGTGACTCAGAGTTTATTCTCCTGTTGCTTGGTCTAAGGCTGAACATATATTACACAATAGAAAAAACTGGTCAAGATACCTATGGGATGGTGGTAAGCAAAAGAATACGCTATAAACACCATGTATATTAATCAAATTAACCACTTACAGAGGTTGTTCAGTGTCTTCCCCTTGTAGAATGTTATGCCATTTACCTTCCTTTTGGAGTCCCTCAAATGTCCCTACTAAATAAAAAAAAATTTAGCATTTGAAAAATAAATATATAAATGTCTTGAGACTGGATCTGTATATTGAAAAACAGATCTGAATTTGCTTATGGTAGGAGATATTGTTAATTCTTTGAGGTGGTTCAGAAAAGGTCTGTGACTAAGTGGACCCTGGTGACCTACACGTTAGCATAAGTTTAAAAGGCCAAACTTTCTATTTCCTCTTCACCCAGCAGACCAAGCCTTATGTACTGTAATTGGTGCTTTGCCCTTTCCAGCTCTTAAATTTTTGCTAGATCTGGCACTGGGTTAAGTGGAGGGGACCCCTGTCATTGGTAGAGTAAATGGGAGTGAAACTAAATGTGTGCATTGCTCCATAACTGCAATTGGTTTGCTAATGAATCATCTGCCAGAAAAGGATAAGGTAGAAGAAAATATCTGCAGAATGACCCAAGAAACCCTCACAGAATGGTATATGACTAAGTAACAAACCGAATATCCAAATCTCTGAGTGCTTTGGAGAAACAAAAGACACTGACTACAAATCAGCATCACTTTTTGTGACCTAGCTGAGTCGGACTCCTGTACGGCTCACAATGTGCAATGTGACCGCTGGATGCATCCTTGGTCTAACGACTGGCTGCTGATTGCTATAATGAAAGAGGGGATGAAGGGGGTCAGAGAATTTCAGAGGAGACCACAAAATGCTTTGATTCAGGCTTAGGGACTCTCTCCTTACCCCACGGCTCTACCCCTCCAGATTTCAGAGCCTCACTATCCTTCCCGGGTGTTTGCGGTCACTTGTGTGAGTGACCCAAGCCACTGACTCTCGGGGGAGGCAACTGTCCATACCAGGCGTGTTGAATGGAACGGAGTAAAGGTCAAATGAGCTTCATTCCTACTTCTCAGCTGCTGGGCAACACCCAGACCGCTGTGGCCTGGGTGCTGGCTGTGCCGCCATGAGCTTCCAGATGGAAAAGCCAGACAGCCTTTCAATCGTCCTCCATTTCTGCACACAGATCTCTCCTCCTAAGGCTTGACAGGAGAGGACCAAAGATCCCATTTTTCCAAATTTGTGCCGTCTTGTACCTGCACTTCAGCTTGTCAAACATTAGTAGCATGTTTAACTCTATCGTTCTCTCTCCTCTGCTTTAATAGTCCAAAGGCAGTGAGTAATTCCTAATGCCATGCTTAAGTTGTGGGAGACATATGAAGAAATTCCAAGAAGGGAGAAAGTTGATGTGGAAGGGAGATAGAGTACCATTAAAACTTAAAAAGAATATTCTGCCATATTTATTATTAGATATGCAAACAACTTTTTAAAATATGTGTGACCTTGGGTAAGTCATTTAACCTCTCTGTACCTCTCTTTTTTTTTTTTTTTTTTGTCATTTGGAATAGGTATAACAAACTCCTAAAGTTGTGGGTATTGAAAATGTAATACACAGAAAGTTCTTCATGTACTACTGGGCATGTCACATGGAGATATGCTCCATGTAAAAGGCGTTAGCCACTCTTGCCACTTCAGACAGCTGTAAAGCTAAGCTAGCTCCAGAAAGCTCCTACTCATAGCCAGGGATCATGTCATATTTTTGAGCATCCTTGGCCATGTGGAACATCTTTGGAATTTAAAGTCAGAGGACTTAGCTTTGAATCCTGGTTGAAGCTCTTGCTATTATTTGAATTTAGGCCAATTTACCTAATATGTTTGTCTCCTGTGCTGAACAAATTACCACACACTCTGTGGCTTAAAATAATAGAAGTTTGTTCTACAGTTCTGGAAGCTAAATGTTCAAAATCAGTTCCACTGGCCCCAAATCAAGGTGTCTACAGGAATGCACTTCTCTGAAAGCTCTAGGGAGAATCCACTCCTTGCCTCGTCCAGCTTCTGGTGGCTGCCGGCGTCCTCGGTCGGTGGCTGCACCGCTCCTGTTTCTGGCTTGTAGTCGATGTGCATGCCTGTGCGTGAGCACGTGTGACCGCCCTGTGCTTCCATTTTATAAGAACCTCTGTGGTTACATTTCGGGCCCACTGGATAATCCAGAATAACCTCTCCATCTCAAGACTCTAAATTTAATCACATCTACAAAGATATTTTTGTCTTGTAAGGTAAATTTATAGGTTCCAGATTCAGGACCTGATATTTTTGGAAGGCCATTCCTCTGCCAACTACCCCTGACTGCTCTTAGTCTAGGTATTTCATCTATAAAATGGGAATAATTATACCTAACGCACAGGTTATTGAGAGGATTAATTTGATTACCTATGAAAATGCCTTATTAATGTTAATGGGTTACACAACAGCTGTTGAGAGAGATCTTTAAAAACCCATTTGACTACCAGAGCTGCACAGTGCATCCTATGGTCCTGTGGCAAGATGTAGCATTAAGCCCTATGTTTTCTGAAATGGTGTAGGGATAGACTGAAGTTGAAAATCGTAAGAAGTCATCAGTTTTTGTTCAGTTCAAATATCACAGGCCTGCTTTTTCCTGGATACTCTTCTGAGGGCTGAAATTACAAGGATAAAAACCCCCTGATCTTGAGGAATTCCATTCCTGATCTATGCCGTCTGGGGCACACAGACCCAGGGTTTGGGTACACTGAGGCAGGGGGAATGACAGGATGACGCTGGGAGGGCTGTGGTGTGGAGCGGGCAGGAGGAGGCTGGACTTCTCATCCTTATGGGTGGGGGCATCGGAGAAAGCTCCCCTTGCCCACACACCTGCCTCCCTTCAGTTGCTTCCTAGTCACAAGTTAAACCGATCATTCCTATGCCTTTGGCAGGGTTTTGCAAGGGAATGGATAACAATGTTGTGGAATGAGATAGACACAGATTTCTCTACTTGACTCTTCTCTAAAGCTTGGAGGTCACAGAGTTGTATCAGTAAGATCATTTTGATTTAACACAAAGAGCTTAGGAAGGTTCTTAGTCCTTTTCTTCTGCTTCCCAATTTAAACATGCCTGAATATTTAATCATTAAACCAAATACATTATGAAATACCCAGTGACAGCTGTTGGGTTTGATGGAGCTGGCCCTGGGAAAAGATTTGTAATTCTGTCATATTGATGGGAGAGAAGATATTGATCAGTATGTTCGTGATTCATTATTATGCTAGCAAAGGCTGCGGCCTCATGATTTCCTGTCAGATGCCTTGCTCAGCCCGCAGTGGAGGTAGACATAGGAATGTGTCATTCATACCTATTGAAAGTGAATGTTTTCTCTTCCAAATGTATTGTTTCAGCATTCTAATTAATTATTACATGAGAGCTGACAATTAGAGTTCTGGTTTCAGAGAAGCTGATAAATTATGGGGATCCTATTTGGAGAGACAGGACATATTAATCAAAAGATAACATTTCCTGGTAGCATGTTTGTAAGCAGCAACTGATTGGTTCAGACGAGGAGTTTTTAAAGGCATTTGGAAGAAGGTGGTGTTTGGGGGCAGACCCCATTGAAAAGGTGGGCCTGGGCTGAGCTTCAGAGTGTTGGCAGTTGGAATGGTGTTAGGAAGGGCTTCCCAGGGACACAGTGAGAGTGGCAGGAATGTGCTTGTGTGCTTAACTCAGTGATGTTTCAGCCAGTGTGCCGCAAGAATTTTTCTAGCATGCCATACCTGACTGTTTAGTTAGGGGCACTGACCCCTTTTCCCTTAGACTGTCAAATTAAAAAATGTCAACAGCCAACACAACAATAGCAGTTTGGTGTGAAGGACATCTTGAACCATAAATATATAGGTCATAAAATAAAGTTGAATCTTATTGGTCACATCACATAATAAGGTTGCATCTGATTTGTTACCAGAAATCCTTATATACAAGTATAGGCACCTGTGTTTTTTTTTTAATTAATTAATTATTTATTTGTTTATTTATTTATTTATAGAGACAGGGGAAGGGAGGGAGAAAGAGAGGGAGAGATACATCAATGTGTGGTTGCCTCTCATGTGGGCCCCACTGGGGACCTGGCCTGCAACCCAGGCATGTGCCCTGACTGGGAATCGAACTGGTGACCCTTTGGTTCACAGCCCACACTCAATCCACTGAGCTACACCAGTCAGGGCAAAACTAGCCAGTGTTTTTTTAAAAAACCACTTTGGAGCAAAAAGGGTGGGTAATTATTATTATTATTTTTTTGGTAAATCAATTAAAATGATAGCTATTTCTGTCAGACCAGCAGAAAAATATTTATTTTTTGGTGTGCCACAGAATTTCAGTAATTAGTTTATGTGTGCCATGAGATGAAAAAGGTTAAAAATCCCTGGCTTAGGGAACAGGATTTATATTCACATGGATAAAATAGAATTATCAGAGCCATGTGATTGTAAAATGTAAGTTTGAATTAAAAGTTCAGTCCAGATTCTTTCCTTTCTTCATTTATTCAGCACCTAAATACTGAGATTATACTGTATGCCAGCTTTGATCCTGAGGTTAAAAAGAAATTCTGTATTTTGTAATATTGGCAATGAGAAGCTAAAAAGAATTTTGAGCCTTGGAGTAAGGTAAAATCATGAAGTAAACTAAAAATCATGATTTGAGAAGATTCATTTGGCTGCCTTGTGCAGAGTGGGTTAGAATGAGGAGTTATTAAAAACGGAAAGATGAGTTAGGGAACAATTGCAGGTAAGTGACTTAGATAAATGAGGGAGCAGAAGAAATGGATGCAAAAGTTATTATTGGAGGAAAAGTGGCTACTCCTCTGTGTCCATAACACTTTGTAGAGCATGTTGTTTGCTTACATAACTGTTTCCCCACTAGCCTGTGGGTGCCTCAAAGGCAAAGACCACGCCTCATTTACCGTGCCTCTGCAGCCCCGGGCTCCGAGCCTGACTCACAGTGAGTCCTCAACGAATGTTTGATGACTTTGATTATTAAAAATAGATTGAATGTGAGATGAAGGGAAAGAAGAGTCAGAGAAGATTCAAGTTCTCCAACCTGGGAACTAAGGAGGGCTATTCATTACAAACAGGAAAACAGGTGGTCACAGCAGAGCTGATGCTTAGACATGTTCTGCCACTCGTACTGGTTAGGCATTTGTAACTTTGAAGTGATAATAAGACACTAGGACTGATCTAAACTTCTGGGTTACATTTTAGGAAGAAAAACAAAGGGGCCTAAATTCTAAGAGAATCCTTCAGAATCTTGGGTGGGAAGGGGATGATAAATGTAGTTTGTAAAAGCATGTTCTTTACTCTTACAATCTGATTTGATGTTTGGGAAAAATACAAAGTATGGAAGGGGAGTTAAATATTTACTTATCGATGACCTTTCTTAACATCCTTAAAACCATATTTTATCAATCTGGACCATCCTCTTCAAAGGTGGTTCAGCAGGCATAGGAGGGATCTTTTACCTCATTTTTAAGTTGTGATGTACAAAAAATAAATAAATTTGCACCCATTGCAAATAACTCAAAAAAGAAGAAATATACAAGGGTGGGCAAAGTAGGTCTATGGTGTTTGTATGGAAAAGAATGCAATAATTAAGAAATAATACAGGAATAAACTATTTTGCATATTCACAACTGTAAACCTACCTTTATCCACTCCGTATATAGAAGAAAGTTAAAGTTCCCTTCACAGCCATCATTATAGGCAACCCCTGAAAGAAATTTGATTTGTTTTATTTTATATATTTTAAGCTAAACACATATTCATAGGGATTTTTTACACATAAGATCATGCTATACATACTTTTTAAAGATATATTTTCTCTTTAACATCTATGATCTTCCATGTTCATACATGTAAATCATTCTTATGTTATACGTAAGGAATTGTGCTAAATATTTAATATGATAATCTCATTAATATTTATACCAATCCTAAGGGGTTGATACTTTTCAATTACAGTTTACTTTCAATATTATTCTGTATCAGTTTCAGGTGCACAGCACAGTGGCTGGACAATCATATTCCTTACAAAGTGTTTCCCCGATATTCTTGACTCTGTTTCCTATGCTGTACTTTATGTCCCTGTGACTATTTTGTGACGACCAATTTGCATTTCTTAATCACTTCATCTCTTTCACTGAGCCCCTGAGCCTTCCTCCCCTCTGTTCTCTGTGTCTATGAATCTGTTTCAAATTATTTATTTGTTTTCTAATTGTTGACACTATCACAGATGTCCCCATTTTCCCCTCCCCTTTTTCCCCTCCACCAAACCCTCACTCCCTACCCCGGTCTTCACCTCATTGTTGTCTGTGTTCCTAGGCTTTGCATATATATGTGTATACGAGAATGTTCTTTGGCTAATCTCTTCCAGTTTCCCACCCACCCCTCTGAGATCCATTAGCCTCTTCTATGTGTCCATGCCTCTGGCTTTATTTTGTTCGTTAGTTAATTTTATTTGTTAGATTCCACATATGAGTCAGATTATATGGTATTTGTCTTTCTCTGACTGCCTAGTTTCTCTTAGCATAATATCCAGGTCCAACCTTGCTGTCCCGAAAGGTAAGATTCCCTTCTTTTTCACTGCCAACTAGTATTCCATTGTATAATGTACCACAGCTTTTTTATCCACCCACCTACTGACAGGCACTGGGGCTGTTTCCAGACCTTGGCTATTGTAAATAATGCTGCTATGAACATAGGGATGCATATATTCTTTCTGATTAATGTTTCAGGATTTTTAGAATATATTACCAGGAGTGAGACTGCTGGGTCCAAAGGCATTTCCATTTTTAATTTTTTGAGGAAACTCCATAATGTTTTCCACAGTGGCCACACCAGTCTGCCTTCTACCAACAATGCACTAACATCCCTTTTGTCCACATCTTCACTAGTACTTGTTGTTTGTTGATTTATTGATGATAGCCATTCTGGTAGGTGTGAGGTGATATCTCATTGTGGTTTTAATTTGCATCTCTCTGATGATTAGTGATACTGAACATTTTTTCATAAGTCTATTCAGTGTCTATATGTCTTCTTTAGAGAGTGTTTATTCAGGTCCTTTGCCCATTTTTTAATTGGATTGTCTTCCTGGTGTGTAATTTTTATATATTTTGGAAATTAACCCCTTATCAGGTGTGTCATTGGCAAATATGTTCTCCCATATGTTGGGTTCCCTTTTCATTTTGTTTGTGGTTCTCTTTTGCTATGCAGAGTTTTTAGTTTGATGCAGTCCATTTGTTTATGTTTTTCCCTTTATTTTCCTTGCCCTAGGAAATATATCAGCAAAGAAATTGCTATGAGAGATGTCTGAAATTTTACTGCCTGTATTTACTTGAAGGATTTGTATGGTTTCATGACTTTCATTTAAGTCTTTTACCTATTTTGAGTTCTCCTTGTGCATGGTGTAAGTTGGTAGTCTATTTTCATTTTTTTTGCATGCACCTGTCTAATTTTTCCAACACCATTTATTGAAGATCCTGTCTTTACTCCATTGTATGCTCTAGCCTCCCTTGTCAAATATTAATTGACCATAAAAACATGGATTGGTTTCTGGAGTCTCTGTTCTGTATCTCACATCTATATGTCTGTTGTTATGCCAGTACGTGCTGTTTTGATTACAATAGTTTTGTAGTATAGTTTTATATCAGGTATTGTGATACCTCCAACTTGATTCTTCTTTCTTAAGCTTGATGAGGCTATTCAAGTTCTTTTATGGTTCCATATAAATTTTTGAAATATTTGCTTTCAATCTATGAAATATGTCATTGGTATTTTAATAAGAATTGCATTGAATCTATAGATAGCTTTGGGTAGTATGGATATTTTAATGATTTTAATTATTCTAACTCATGAACATTATATGTTTCCATTTATTTGTATCCTCAATTGCTTTCTTTAACGTGTTGTAATTTTCCAAGTACATGTCTTTTACTTCCTCAGTTAAAGTCATTCCTAGGTACCTTATATTTTTGTTGTTGCAATAGCAAATGGGATTGTTTTCTTAGTTTTTCTTTCTGATAGTTCATTATTGGCATATAAAAATGCCACTAGGACTTCCAGTCAAGATAGAGTTGTAGGTAAACATGCTTCACCTCCTTGCACAACTACGGAAAAAGCACAACCAGAAGTCAAAACAAGTAACACCCAGAACCATCAGAAAACTGAGCTATATGTAAGTCCGACAACCAAGGATTTAAAGAAACCACATTTATCCATATGGGTAGGAGGGGTGAGACATGGATACAGGTGGACAGGTGCAGAAAGGCACCGGGATGCAGTGTGGTGCAGAGAGGTGGTGGAATGGGCGGTCCCACATTCACATGTGGTGGATAAAAATAGGAAGGGATTCCTCAGGAGTGAGGGATCCCAGCCCTAGGCCAGAAAACACAACCCAGGTTTCCAGTGCCAGGAAGATAAATCCCTATAACTTCTGGCTAGAAAAACCAGAGGGTATTTAAGTGACAGAAGAAACTGCCAGATTTTCAGGAGACTCCGCTTCAAGGGTACACATGGACTTACAACTTATGCAGACGTACCCCTCTGGGATTCAGCATCAAGGCAATATTAGTAAGGGTACCAGTCACATATGGGGAGTAAGTAAAATGCCTGGAAACAGGATGAATGCCATGCAAACCTCCAGAAGCCAGACAGCAGCATTGTCCCTTCTCCAAGCCCTCTCCACATACGGCGCCACAAAGCAGTGAAGCGGAATGCCCTGACCTGATTACCTAAGGCTCTGCTCCACATAATTTAGAGGGGCCTTTTCTACAATAGCCTAGTCTACTAAGACAGGGAATCAAAGAAGCTCTACCTAGTACACAGAAACTAACACACGGAGGCAGTCAAGTTGAGGAGACAAAGAAATATGGCCCAAATGAAAGAACAGAACAAAACCCCATAAAAAGAATTAAACAAAACAGAGATAACCAATCTGTCAGAGAGAGAGAGTTCAAAACACTGGTTATCAAAATGCTCAAAGAACTCATTGAGTATGGCAATAGCATAAAAAAAGACTTGGGAAGAAACGAAGTTTACATTAAGTGAAATAAATAAAAATATACAGGGAACCAACAACGGAGGGTGTGACACCGAGATTCAAATCAGTGATGTGGAACATAAGGAAGAAATAAGCATTCAACCAGAACAGCAAGAAGAAAAACAAATGAAAAAAAAACAAGAACAGTATAAGGAGCCTCTGGGACATCTCCAAACAAACCAACATCCTAATTATAGGGATGCCAGAGGGAAAAGAGGAAGAGCAAGAAATTGAGAACTTACTTGAAAAAATAATGAAACAAAACTTCCCTAATTTGGTGAAGGAAGTAGACATACAAGCCCAGGAAGCACAGAGTCCCAAACAAGTTGGACCCAAAGAGGACGATGCCAAAACACATCATAATTAAAATACCAAAAGTTAAAGATAAAGAGAGAATCTTAAAAGCAGCAAAAGAAAAGCAGAGGGTTACCTACAAAGGAGTTCCCATAAGACTTACAGCTGATTTCTCAAAAGAAAATTTGCAGGAAAGAAGTGACTGGCAAGAAGATAAAAAGCAAGGACCTACAACCAATATTATTCTTTCTAGCAAAGCTATCATTTAGAATGGAAGGGCAGACAAAATGCTACCCAGACAAGGTAAAGCTAAAAGAGATCATTATCACCAAGCCATTATTACAGGAAATGTTAAAGGGACTTATTTAAGAATAAGAATAAGATCAAAACTATGAATATTAAAATGTCAACAAATTCACAACTGTCAACAACTGAATCTAATAATTAAGCAAACAACCAGAACAGGAACAGAATCATATATATGGAGATAATTTGGAGGGTTATCAGCTGGGAGGAGAAAAGGGGAGAACTGAGGAAAAGGTGCATAGATTAAGAAGCATGATTGGTAAATACAAAATAGACAGAATATTGAGAATAGTATAGAAAGTGGAGAAGCCAAAGAACTTATATGCATGACCCATGAACATGAACTAAGGGGGAGGATTGCTGGAGGGAATGGGGCTATGGAACAGAGGGGGCAAATGGGGAAAGATTGGGACAACTGTAATTGCATAATCAATAAAATATATTAAAATGCCACCAATTTCTGAATGTTAATTTTGTATCCTGGTACTTTTCCACATTTATTTGTTAGATCCAGTAGTTTTTTTGGTGGAGTCTAGCATTTTCTATGTACACTATCCTGTCATCTGAGAATAGTGACAGTTTTACTTTCTCCTCTCCAATTTGGGTGCCTTTTATTTCTTCTTTTCTGATCACTGTAGCTAGGACTTCCAGTGCTATGTTGAATTATAGTGGTGAAAGCAGACATCCTTGTCTTGTTCCTGATCTTAAGGGAAACAGTTTTAGTATATGCCCATTGAGTATGATGTTGGCTGTAAGTTTTTCATATATGGCCTTTGTTATGTTGAGGTATGATCCATCTATTCATACTTTGCTGAGATTTTTTTAATCACAAATAAGTGCTATATTTTATTGAATATTTTTTCTGCATTTACTGATATGATCATGAACTTTTTATCTTCCATTTTGTTTATATGGTATATCACATTTATTGATTTGTGAATATTATACTGATCTTGCATCCCCAGAATAAATCCCACTCGATCATGGTGTATGATCTTGTTAATATATTGCTGGATCAGGTTTGCTAATATTTTGTTGAGGGTTTTAGCATCTATGTTCATCAGGGATATTGGCCTATAATTTTTTTTTGTAGTGTCTTTACCTGGTTTTGGAATTAGGATGATGGTGGCCTAGTAAAAAGAGCTTGTAAGTCTTCCTCATCTTGAATTTTTTAGAATAGTTTGAGGAAGATGTGTATTAGTTCTTCTTTGAATGTTTGGTAAAATTCACCTGGGAAGCCATCTGGTCCAGGATTTTTGTTTGCTAGGAGTTTTTTATTATTGCTCAATTTAATTGGTTGTAATCAGTCTATTCAGATTTTCTGATTCTGCCTGATTGAGTTTTGAAGAATGCATGTTTCTAGGAACTTGTCCATTTTGCCTAGGTTGTCCAATTTTTTGGCATACAGTTGTTCATAGTATTTTCTTACAGTCTTTTGTGTTTCTATGATGTCAGTTGCTACTTCTCCTCTTTCATTTCTGATTTTATTTTTTTGGTCCTATCTCTTTTTTTCTGGATGAGTCTGGTTAAATGGTCATCGATCTTTTATCTTTTCAAAAAAACTAGCACTAGGTTTCTACAGTCTCCTTTCGGATATACTCTTTTTGAAGTTTGCTGGATCCTGCTCCGCTGTTAATCTTGTGCTCGTCTCTTGGTGTGTTGGTTCTGAGTTCCCAGAGAGGGACTCTAGGCTCAGGCCAATGTCAGATACACTGTCTGTGCCTTGCCCTTGGTAATTTGCTTGAAGCTATAAGTGATTCACAGCTTGTGGCTGCATCTGCTGGACCTGGTTGCACCTGAGAAGGATGAAGCTACTCTCCAAGGCTGGTTTTTAACAGCTCCAGGCCCAGTGTTTTTGCCAGCAAATGTCCCACTCCTGGGTTTGCCCCCATCTGTCTCCACTGACGGAGGCTCTGGCAGAATCAAGAAGATGGAGCTAATCAGTCTCTGGTAAGGAGGAGGCGCCTTTCAGGCCTCAGAGAAGGTAGTGTGTGTGGTCCTGGCCCCAGAAACACTGAGTCTGTCCTGGATTTTGCCCTGACTTTAGCAGGGTGGAGTCCCTAGTATTCAGGCAGGTGCAGCCTCCAGAGTCGATAGGTTGGGTCTGCTGGAAACTGACAAGGTGTTTCTATTGGATATCCCATGAGGGAGGCAGCACCAGTCAGGTTCAGAGGAAAGTGGGAAGAATAACCGCTACCCACAGCCCATCATTTACCGCCCCCCCCCAGTCTGCCCAGATGCTATGCCCCACCCTCCACCTATTATGCTGGCTTCTCTTGTGAGGCCCAAGAAATTCCTAAGGATAGGGTAATTGTCTTGCTCCAGGCTGATAACTGGGAGGGGATTGCTTCACCCAGAAAAGATATCTACTGCCAGTATCTGAGAATGACTCAGCCCCGGGATCCGGGTGGCTGTCCCTCAGCATCTCTCCCTAGAGCCAAATGACCCAGACTCTTCTCTGGAGACTCCAGTCTGCGTGACCCTCTGTCTGCCAGCACCCAGCATAAGTGGCTACAAATGCAATTTTGCTCATTGTCCTTAGGGGGTTGGGCTGGGATGGGGGAAAAGGCAGAAAACTGTACTTGAACAATTAAAAAATAAATTTAAAAAATTATTTAAAAAAAGAGAAAAATAAGAGGGTGCCTGTGCTTCCTGCAGACTCCACCTCTCCTTAATGAACACTAACCCTCTGATGCTATGTGGGTGTTTCTTCCAGCTCTGGTACTCTGCCCTGGGGAGCCTGTGCTAGGGTTTAGGCCCCAGCCTCTCAAGAGTAACATCCTACAGATGACCTCCTGGAGCCTCAGCTGCTGCCAGTGGGAGCAGGGCCAGTCCCGTTCACTTGTCTTCCCTTCCTACCAGTCTTGACGTGGCTTCTTTTATAGTTCCTTGGTTTTAATTATTTTTTCAACCAGTCTTCAGGGTAATTTTTCCCCAATTTAGTTGAATTTCTAATTTCTCTCTGAGAGGAAGTGAACACAAGATCCACCTACTCCACCACCATTCTAAAAAAAACAATTCTTTACTATCTGGCCCTTGACAGCATTTTGCCTACTTCTGCAATTAATAAAATTCAATATTTTTTTATTATTTTGTTAGGGCTGTCATAATAAAGTACCACCAACTGGGTGGCTTAAACAATAGACATTTATTTTCTCACAATTCTGGAAGCTAGAAGTCCAAGATCAAGGTGTTGGCAGAACTGCATTCTTCTGAGGCCTCTCTCCTAACTTGCTGTGTATTTACATAGTCTCTCCTCTGTGGGTGTCTGTGTCCTAATCTCATCTTCTTATAAGGGCACAAGTCATATTAGGGCCCACCTTAATGATCTCATTTTAATTGAATTACCTCTTTAGGTAATCACCTCCCTGTTTTAGAAAGGGGCTATCTCCAAATATAGTCACATTCTGTGGTACTACAGGTTAGGACTTCAACAAGTGAATTTTGTGGAGGAATAGAATTTGGCCCATAATAACTACCTTGTCTAAGAGATACTTGTTTAAGATTTGGAGTCAAGGAAGATGGGAGAGTCTTATTGGTTAAGTTTATAATCTGGCCCCTGAACTTTCTTAGAGCAATAGGTGTGCCTGTCAGTTAGACCATACACAATAGAGGACTACATTCAGATAGGAAGTTAGATGTTGATGACCCAAAATAACAACAGAAGCAATATTTCTAATATCAATTTACATTCCTACCAAAAATCTTAGAATACGTGTTTCCCCACAACACTAGACAGTATCAATTTTTAAAAAAATCTTAATTTTCAGTGAATGGAAAATGATTTCTTTTAGTGTTTTTATTTAATTTTTTCTGAAGAATAAAGATTAATAGCTTTCTTTATGTTTACTGGCCACTTTTTCTTCTTCTGAGAATTCATATTCTCTTTTTTTCACTTGAGTTGCTTATCTTATTAAAAGCAGAAAATAGTAGGAGCTCTTTATAAGTTTCATATTTGAATGTTTTCTTTATACTTTAATCTTATTTTTAATCATTTTCATGTTTTTATTCTTACCTTTTAACTTTGTGGTGTCTTTTATCAGATAGAAGCTTTAAATTTTGTATTTAGTCAAGTCTGTCCTTTGTTTCTGTATGGCATCTGAGTGCCGTAGTGACCTTTCACACCTTAGTATGTGTGTGGGTTTACATATATACACACACATATATACATCTTATACTTTTATGATTTTCTTTTAAATTTAGCTCCTCAATCTAGCTGATATTTAGTTTTTTATATGTAAGACAAGCCTAAGTTTTCCCAAATATATAGCCAAAGCCCTAATGTTTAATGACTAAGACAAACTTACTTATAATTTTAAAATCATCTTATTGTCAACTATATTACATATATATACATGCGTTTGTTTTAAAAATATCTGTGTGTGTATACATTTCCTGTTGGTCTATTTTTTTTCACTTCTGCCACTTATGATACCAATTTTATTACTGTGCTTTTTATAGTTAATTTTATATATATTGTGAGTGGCAAGCACATCTTTTTAAAATTTTGTTGGCAAATTTTGTACCTTCCTGCACTCCCAAGTAAACATTCAAATAACCACATTAAATTCCGCTTACAATATTATCTGAGATTTTTTATTGAGATTGCACTGAATGTGTGGATTAATTTGGGAAGAATATATGTTACCATGATATTGAATATCTCATTAAGGAACATTGTATCTGTCTTTTTTAAGAAAGAATTTATTCATTTATTATTTTTAGGGAGAAGGGAAGGGAGTGAGAAAGAAAGGGAGAGAAACATCTATGTGTAGTTGCCTCTTATGCACCCACTATCCGGGGCCTGGCCTTCAACCCAGGCCTGTGCCCTGACTGGGAATTGAACCAGTGATCCTTTGGTTCATAAGCTGTCACTCAATCTACTGAGCCATATCTGTTAATTCACTCATGATTTTTTAAATACCCTTTAGTAAAGTTTTATTTTTTTTAATATAGGTTTTATACACTCCTTAAAATGTTTATTTCTGAGTATTTTACAGTGTCTGCTTCTATTATGTATGTGTACAGGAACAAATAGGTCAATGAAATGGGATACGGAACTCAGAGAAAGACCCATGCAAATATGAGAAATTATTCTACAATAACAGTGGCACCATAAATAAACAAGAAAAAGATTTGCTGTTTAGTAGACTGTTGCAAAAGTGGGCTCACTCTATGGACAAAAAGTAAAACTGGATTACTTTCAAATATCATATGCAAAGATATGCTCCAGATGGATTATACTCTCAAAGGGAAGAAAGAAAGCTAAGTTAATTAAGGATAATATTTTAAAATATATTTATGACATGGAAGCAGTGAAGGATTTCTTAAATGCAACAACAAAAACAAAGCAAAGCAAGAGTCAAGAAGAAATGATGAATTTAATTACATCAAAATTAAGGGTTCTGGTTTCATGAAGGAGACAGACAAATGACAGAAAATTCTGTCAATGCCTAAAGCAACAAATATCAATACCCAGAATATAAAAGAAACTCTACAAATCAACAAGAAAAAAAGGCAGTAACCCAATGAAAAATGACCAAAGGATTTGAACCAGCTCTTTACCTAAAAGTCTACTGAGCACATGAAGAGGTGCTCGAACTTATCAGCAATCAGAGAGGTGCAGATTAAAATAACAGTAAGTTGTCACTTTTTCAATCAGTTATAAAACTGTATAATACCTTGCATGATATGGAGGTTAGAGATGCTAGAAGACTGCTTGCCAAAGGGTGGCTGGTGCAGCTGTTCTGAAGAGCAATCTGGCACTTCTTAGATTCTTTGTCTACACTTAGGTGATTCAGCTTTGGGGCCTATTCCAAAGAACATATCACAGAGGTTTATAAGATGGTATATGAGAATCTTTATCATTTTTAAATGAAAATTTGGGGTGAATCTATTTGTTCCTCAGAGTGGGAGTGATCGTTGCACACCATGGATTTACTTTGCCGCCATTAGAAGCAACAGACTGGATGATAACTGTGCCTGGTGAAAAAAGGAGCATAAGTGATGAACACTGTAACACCGTATCATTTATTGAAAACATCTGTGTAAAATAGTCCGTGTTTTGGTGGAACGCATAAAAATGAGTGGATATGCTTTGAATGAATTGTACATTGCAGGGGAAAGGGGAATGAGAATGGGGAATGAGAATGCAGGTGAATAAATAAATGAATAAGAAAAATTGTGAAAGACTGCAAAAAAGAAAGAATAGAGTCCTCCCCTTAACAGCCTGACCAACTCTTGCAGATGATTTAGTTAACATAATCTGTGCCGAGCTTGGGATGTGCTACTACAAAGCTCACTTTCCTAAATATTGATGAAAATCGATTTATCAACCGCATCCTCCTTACCAATTGCAGTGATCAGAGAATTCTTGCTTTGTGGTCTGGTAATCCTCAGGAGGTGCAGCTTAATTATAAATATCAGCAAACAAGAGAAGAATGAGTCAAGTTGTTTGGCTTTTTTATCAACCCACTCGGAAAGGACACCTTCACTCCTAGTGACACCACATTGATCAATATACTCTCTCTACCAGCCATTTCTTTCTGACACCTGGGAACCAGGATGATTATCTGTTTTGAGAGAGATGATGTACTATTGGCAGATTTTTCCTAGAATATCTTATTTTTTAAAAAATATATTTTATTAATTATGCTCTTACAGTTGTCCCATTTTTTTCTCCCCTTTACTCCCCTATACCCTGCATCCCCCTTCCAACCATCATTCCCCCACCTTAGTTTATGTCCATGGATCATACATATAAGTTCTTTGGCTTCCCCATTTCCCATATTATTCTTAACCTCCCCCTGTCTGTTTTTTACCTACTATTTATTCTTCTTATTCCCTGTACCTTTTCCCCCATTCTCCTCCCTCCTGCTCCCCGCTGATAACCTCCACGTGGTCTCTATTTCTGTGAATGTGTTCCTGTTCTAGTTGTTTGCTTAGTTTGCTTTTGTTGGTTTTTTTTTTTTAGGTTCAGTTATTGATAGTTGTGAGTTTGTTGTCATTTTATTGTTCATATTTTTTACCTTAGCTAAGTCCCTTGAACAGTTCATAAAATAAGGGCTTGGTGATGATGAACTCCTTTAACTTGACCTTATCTAGGAAGCACTTTATCTGTCCTTCCATTCTAAATGATACCCTTGCTGGATAGAGTAATCTTGGATGTAGGTCCTTGCCTTTCATGACTTCCAATACTTCTTTCCAGCCCCTTCTTGTCTTCAAGGTTTCTTTGGAGAAATCAACTGATAGTCTTTGGGAACTCCTTTGTAGGTAACTGTCTCCTTTCCCCTTGTTTCTTTTAGGATTTTCTCTTTATATTTAATCTTGGGTAATGTAATTATGATGTGCCTTGGTGTGTGCTTCCTTGGGTCCAACTTCTTTGGGACTCCCTGAGCTTCTTGGACTTCCTGGGAGTCTATTTACTTAGCCAGATTGGGGAAGGTCTCCTACATTATGTTTTCAAAAAGTTTTCAATTTCTCTTCAGCTGTTCCTCTTCTCCTTCTGGCACCCCTATAATTCTGATATTGGAACATTTAAAGATGTCCTGGAGGTCCCTAAGCCTCTCTTCGTTTCTTTTTAATTCTTGTTCCTTCATTCTGTTTTGTTTGAATATTTATTTCTTCCTTTTGTTCCAAATCTTTTATTTGAGTCCCAGTTTCCTTCCCTTCACTGTTGGTTCTGTATACATTTTCCTTTATTTCACTTTTCATAGCCTTTACTTTTCCCTCTATTTTGTGACTGTATTTAACCATTTCTATGAGCATCCTGATTAGCAGTGATTTGAACTCTGTATCTGATAGGTTGGCTATCTCTTCATTGCTTAGTTGTATTTTTTCTGGATCTTTGATCTGTTCTTTCATTTGGGCCATATTTTTTTTTTGTCTTGGCATGCCTGTTACATAGTAAGGGGCAGAGCCTTAGGTATTTTCTGGGGAAGGGCAACTGATGTCACTGCATTATGGTGCTATATGTGGGGTGGTGGTCCGAGAGGGAACAATGCCACTTGTTCAGCTCCCAGAAGGCTTTCAGTCACTTCCCCCACCATCCAAAAGCAAATTGGGCCCCTCTGGTGCTGATTCATGGGTGGATGGGTTTGTGTACATTCTAGGACCCTGTGGGTCTCTCCAATGAACTCTCCTGTGAGACTGGGAGTTTCTCCTGTAGTCTCAAATGCCACAAGTTTTTTCAGTCAGAGGTTTTGAGGCTTTATTTCCCTGTGCTGGAACCCTGAGTTGTGCTGTCTGTCTTACCCCCCAGTTGTT
>PVJI01020766.1:0-28585 GCA_004026765.1 Micronycteris hirsuta | reverse complement strand
AGCCACTAGTAACTTGGACGGTCACTGAAGGCGGACGAGAGGTGGGAAACGCATACTCCCTAGTGCTGTGGACACCAAGGCCTGGACTCCTGGGTCCCTCCGACTTTCTAGTTTAGGCGCTCTGCCCAACACTGGCGGCCTGTGGCTACGCCTTCCTCGTGGAACCCTTGAATACTGGATCCGCCCTTACAACACAACAGGGAGCAGAGCTCAGTGATTTACTCAAGGCAAATTTGCTACCAACACCGAGATTTAAAAAAAAAAAAAAAAAGCAAAAAATAAACAGCCCCTCCCTCAAACCCTATAAGCCCAGTGCTATTATCCTTCTTTTGGAAATAGCAGCTTCCCCTTTATTTTCGGGGGTCAGTTTACTACAGCACGGAAGCCTTCTGAGCTTCTAATACCAGATGAAGATGTGCCAGTTTAGGGAAGGAAAAGCATTCTCTCAGTTCCAAAATCCAGACTGATGCGGGGAAGAAGGCCGTCGATGCACAGAAATGCAGTATTTTCAAGCGGTCAGTGAACTGCCGTTCAGTGGTACTGCTGCTTAGACTTGGAAAGGGCCAGGGGAGAACGGCGGGGCCAAACGGCATTCCGGCATGTGCTTCCACGCTCTCTGGGGGCAGAGGGGGAGAGAATGTGTGGGCAGTCTAATCCTGACCATTTTACTAGAATGAAAGAAATGACCTGGAATTTCCTATGCGCATCAGAAGTAATTTAGAAATATCAACTGAATTTATTTATATAAGGTTTCAATTTGGTATGGTTCAAACTGGCCAATAGTTTTTTGGGTTTTTTTTTGGTCACCTGAAGAAGTGGCTATTTTTGTAAAAAATGACCATCTTTAAAACAGGCAACAGCCCTGGCTGGTGTAGCTCAGTGGATTGAGCACGGGCTGGGAACCAGAGGGTCCCGGTTCGATTCCCAGTCGGGGCACATGCCTGGGTTGCGGGCCGGGTCCCCAGTGAGGTCCATGTGAGAGGCAACCATACATTGCTGTTTCTTTCCCTCTCTGTCTCCCTCCCTTCCCCTCTCTCTAAAATAAATAAATAAATTCTTTTTAAAAAAATATTAAAAAAAAAAAACAGGCAACAGAGAATACATTTTGCGTGTGGTTTTTAAGGTACTTTATCCTGTGCAGAAGGGTAATGGGTAACCTTTCTTTCACACTAATACTTAGCACAGTCGGACAGCATGCCCTTGAACTGAGAACATTCCACATGGTTCCTCTCTCACCCGTAGCGTGCCACTCAAACGGTACCCACTCCAAGTCGCCTGGCACCTCACAACACGTCTGGAAGATCCAGCAAAGGGGTTTTCCCAATACAAAACAGGTTACATTAAATTTGGGGGGCTCCGCATAAAGTTTTTTTCAAAAAGCACCTTTGTTTCCCACTTTCTGGTACCACTTCTCTGACCCCGCTACAACTAAAGAACATTCTCGTAAGGTTGTTAACTTTACTGAAGCATGCTGGGTTTAAGTGACATGGCACGTGATGACTGAGTCTCGGTTTCATATCCATGACAGACATTCGGTTAAAGTGCTCACTGAATGAATGAAGACAAAAATTCTGGTTACAGAATACTTTTTCTATGAACGGAGTAGCAGGTTTTAACTATGTAACTTCACAAGCTGAATAGAACCTATAAGGCTCAGGAAGGGAGACCTGAAATTCCTTTGATCGTTTCATTATTATTATTATTTTAATCCTTACCCAAGGATTTGTTTATTGATTTTAGAAAGGAAGAGAGAAATATCGACGTGAGAGAAACACTGATTGGCTGCCTCCCATATGCACCATGACCAGGGGTCAAACCAGCAACCTAGGTATATGCCCCGACTGGGAATTGAACCTGCAAACTTCTGGTGTGTGGGACAACACTCCAACCAACTGAGCCACCCAGCCGGGCCTCTGATCATTTAAAAGGGCTTCTTTAAAAGCACAAAATAAAGGTGACTGGGTGTGATGATCTCCCCCTGAATTAGGAAGCGCTGGCTTGAGTGCACCACTGAGCAAACAGTGAGCCGCCCTTGTAACAGCAGCAGACTGGAAGGTTCCGCAGCAGAACGGTGTGTCCATGTGCTGGAGGGCAGCTCCACACACAACGGTCCAGAGCCTGCTGGCTCCCCTGGGGAGGGCTGTGGACTCTGCTCTCTAATGGGCGCAGAGTTTACAGCAGCTGGCCCGATGGCCTTGAACGCGCCACTTACTCAGCAACCCTCAGAGCGGGTGGGGATGCTCCTCCCTTAGGCCTCGGGCTGGGAAACAGGAACGGTCCTGAGAAGCCCACTGAACAGGTTCCGCTCAAGAGCAGGCCTCTGGGAGGGTCGAGGAGCAATGTCACAGGACTCTGCGTGCCCCTGTGCACCAACAGCTCAATCTGGCCCCGTTTTTTCCGCCTAATTTTTTCTCACGGTGCCCCAAACCGCACTGCATTCACATCCCTGTAACACATGCCACAAACCGTCCTACCCCTGAGGCAGGGTTTGCCCGTTCCTAAAAGCTAAACACCACCCTTTCCAAGAAGAGAGACATTACTATTGGCATATGTAACGCCCTCCCAGTTTTATCCTGAGTTCTATTTGGTAACAAAGCAATTAGTGACCGACTTCTTTCAGGACTAAAAAGATTTTTTTTTTTTTGCTCTGGGTCTCACATCCACTCACTGAGGCTTGAGGAGGAAGCTGCTCTCCTGGCTGCCTGGCTTCTCGGCTCGGTCGGCCACCTCTCTGGGCTCTGCCCTTTCTCCCATCTGTGCTCCTTGGCTATTTTCTCAGCCCCTCGACCAACTCCTTCAGTGACTTTGAGTATTTTTAGGCCAGAATTTCACTAAAATGCGCTCAAATGAGCTTTATAATTTTACTATCATTAGTCCAGGAATTCATAATATAAATGATCACGTTAAGGAAATCTTCATATTCTGACCTGATTTTTAATCCACTGAGTCCAAAAAAGCTCAGCCAACCAGAAACCAGAGGTGGGAATGGGGACAGAGAGTCAAACCATTTCCAGGATTTCAAAGAGAACAGAGATTCAAGAAATGCTACTGGTTCAGTGGAGGCCTAGCCATTCCTCATACCTACTTTTTCTAAAGACACCCTCAAGTTCTTTGCAAACTGCCGTGGCTGAGCCCATGGCCTGGCTTTAACTCCATCGCCACATTCTCCATGCTCGGCAAGCGTTTTAGGTTGTCAGTCTGGGTCCGTGACGGGGCTAGAGGCTGCCAGCCCCCCCATACACAGGTTGTTACACGCATGTACATGTTGCCGGGAGACGAACACAGCTCTGACAGAGCTCCAAGCCCAAGTGATACACAGCTGCTACGCGGGACTTATACAACCCAAAGAACCACCTCGGAGGACAGGGTGTGAACCACTGTCTGGCTCACGGATGTGCTCTGAGTGCCCGTCACAGGCCCAGGGTGCAGGCGGTGCTCCACCCTGGGTGGACGGGCTGCGTGCTTTCTGGTCACAGCTTACGTGGAATACTTTAGGAAAGAAGAGTGAGCACAGGTAATTTTCAGGACACGAGACTTTTCCTCAAGACCACAGTCATCCAAGACAGGTGGCAGCTGCATCACATCCCAATGTCAGATTCCACAGCTAGTTTGGCCAGCCTCGCTGGGAAATCTGGAAGAGGGGTTCTAAACTGGGGCTCTTTCCAATCCGAGCTGTTTCAAAATGCACGCGCCATCCCGTCCTCTCCCTGTCTCTTACCCTCAACCCCTGCCGCCATTCTGGGTTAGGGCCCAGGGAACAAATATTCTGAAAAAGCTCCCCAGATGACTGGTATCTCCCATTCCTTCCCACTCCATGAGAAGTACTGATCTGGGACAATCTCAGCAGGATCTGCAAAAGCAAACTCAGGCATATGGAGTTTACCGGGCTCATGAGAAAGAGATTCAAGGAACGCAGGGAACAGATGGGTTGGCTACATCTTGTTCAGAGAGAAAACAAAGCAGAGGAAGTAGAGAATCTGCCTTTCGTAACACCTCCACCTGTCAAGTCCAGAGACAACCCAGCAGATGGATCCACAAGGGTTCAGGAGAACATGACAAAGAGCTCGTCTGAGAGAGACTGTATTTTCACAATGGCTTGGTCCAAATTCAGTAAAAACTGGCAAGGTGCTCTCATTCCACTCATGCCCAGCACTCAGCTAATCCCCTCCCTGCAGAGTCAGAAAAGAATGTGCAGAATTCTGAACCCTCTACTCCCCAGATCGGAGGGCTTCCGTCCTCTGAGTGCAAAGTTTGGAACTAACCTCATCAACCCTCCACTCCTAACTGCAAATGGGAGAGAACTGGGGTGCCTCCCAACGTGGATGCTCCCCTTCCAACCCGGACGATTTGGAAACAGCCTTTACCCCATCTCACTGAGAGCCAAGCCTTTGCCAACATCAATCCAACAGCTGGCAAATGAGAAGAGAACCATCCCCAGAGAGATGCTGCCCTTTGGGAAATCCTGGGGCCGGGGGCGACAGGGCCAGTCCCCCTGGCTGGCTTCTCCTTGGACTCACAATGCAGCTTCTAACACTCAGAACACCATGTTCCCAACCAGCTTGGTCTCTTTCCTGTTACAAACGTGAAGTAAACAGATTCTACAGCAGCTACAAGTCTGTTACCAAGGCCACTGTATTGATCAGCGTAATTAACATTCACAATTCATCTGATCCAGCACGACAAGCCAGCTGGGCTGCTCTCCAGAAGAACTGAACACTGGGAATCTTCATGTCTTGCTTGCTAAGAAGTCTAGTATTCTGAAGCTGGGCACTAAAATCTCTGAATTGGGAACTGGAGACCACCTGGCCACCCACAGGAAACTGAATTAGTTACCAGAATAAATGAACACATCTGCCATCTCTCCGAAGCACCTGTTTTTATTTCCAAAGCTGCAAAATTATGAAGGTCTCCCTCTCCCCTGAATCCTGCCAAGGTCACATACTTTAGGGAAACGTCACACGCAGAATCCTCAGTGCCAACTAGCGTCTGAGCTCCTGGTTAGGACGAGCCCTGGCCCAGTTCCCAGAAGACTGTAGCTCTAAAGAAGGTGTGTTTCAGAGACAAGGGCATATATAGCTTTGGAACACCCAGCTCAGCCTTTGGTTCTGCAGGGCGGCCGGGGTTGCAGAACGGGAAGAATCAGAGGTTTGCTCAGCACTGCTGGGCAGAGCTGCTGTCTATTCCTTTCAGGATGCCCAACACACATTCCAAAATGAAACTGTTTGGCTCACCACTGGTCCCCAAACTTCAAACACCCTAAGAGTAAGCCTCTATTCTTTAAATGAAGAGCCTGTGAAAATCAGACTACCAGTTCAACTTTGGGCAGTGTCCCTAATGCTGTTTAAAAGTTGATGGGGCCCTGGCTGGCATGAAGCATTTGGTTGGGCGTCGTGCGGCAAGCAAAGGACCACCGGTTCGATTCCTGGTCAGGGCACATGCCTGGACTGCGGGCCAGGTCCCTGGTTGGAGATGTGCAAGAGGCAACCAATCAATGTTTCTCTCTCACATAGATGTTTCTCGTCTTCTCTTTCTCCTTCCCTTCCCCTCCCTCTAAATAAATAAATAAAATCTTTCAAAAACAAAGTTGATGGGAAATTCAAATTACCATTTCCATTATGTCTAAGGATATCCCTAAGCTTCTAACCTCCTGCCATGTGGTTCTCATTTTGCTGAGCTATGAAGCTGGGAGCCATGTATTCTCAAGTCTCCTATCTCACCTATGTCTGGCAGTACACAGGGATCTACTAAGAACTTGGAAATTCCTGCCAATTTCTCATCGCAGTTCCTGGCTCTCCATCATCACCCTGTGGGGAAGGTCTAAGTTAGAAGGACAGGCCAGCCAACTGAAGGGGAAAGTGAGCTAAGGCCACCCAGTGAGCTCTCTCCTGAGGATGACCACCCCGCAGATTCCACTCAGTAAACAGGGCCGGATGGTGTCATGTGCAGGCACTACATACAACACGTATGTGTGAGGTATGGTCCTTGACCTCATGTATTTGGTCTAGAGATACTGACGAAGAATAGCATTCAGATATTAGTCAGTCCTTACAATAGTTTAGCACAAAATCGCCCAAAGTTGCTGGCTTCAGTGTGCATCGGTTCCTGAGGTCAGCCCTGAAGGCACTGACGAGGAGTCTCTCGGGAAGCTGAGGAGCATCCCAAAGGGCAGGGAGGGGGGGCAAAGAACACCAACGACCTCAGGCTCCCAAACTACTGCAGACGGAAGAAATAAGCTCCTGAACACAGCCAGCCCAGCGTCGGACAAACAGCCGCCTTCTAAGCATCCTGTAGTGTGGGGGCGGAGTGGTCAGGTAGAGTGGGTTCCGCCTCCAGGACAAGCTCCCAGTACCTTTGTCCAGGTGCTGCCTGGGGACCAACAACTACTTTGGTGTTCAACAGGTGTGAGCGCTACATAAAGTAACACTTTTGTCAGGGAACACGTTCTTTCTGTTGAAAAGACAGAGTTCCAACAGAAACATCTTTGCTTTGGGTCTTTAAGGAAATTTCAAATAAACCAGGGTACTTTTCAGGGTGTGAGAAGGCACTCACTGAACAGCATACCAGGCTAAGAGGTATAAGCCAGAGCTGGACCAGGCAAACTAGGACATACGAGGTATGCAGGAGTGGATACACTAAATAGTGCTTACTAAGTGCCAATCCCCTCGACAATCCTGCAGTACTATCACTATTGCTCCTTTTACAGATGGGGAAATGGAGGCTCAGAGTCCATGCCCTTGACCACAGCAATACGCAGTCATAAAAAACTTAAAAGTAGCAAGAATAGCCCTGGCTGGTGTAGCTCAGTGGATTGAGCGCAGGCTGGGAACCAGAGGGTCCCGGTTCGATTCCCCGTCAGGGCACATGCCTGGGTTGCGGGCCAGGTCCCCATGAGGGCCATGTGAGAGGCAACCATACATTGCTCTTTCTCTCCCTCTCTGTCTCCCTCCCTTCTCCTCTCTCTAAAATGAATAAATAAAATCTTTAATATTAAAAAAAAAAGTAGCAAGAATAAAAGGGACAGATCACCTGCAAGGAAACAACTGGAAAGACAACCGACTTTTATTTGTGATAATTAAGGCCAGCAGATAATGAAAACAAACCTTCAAAGTACTGAGAAAAATAACTGTCAACCTAAAATTGTGTACCCAGGAAAACTATCTCACAATAATAACAGTGAAATGGTCACTTACAGATAATGAAAGAGAAAAACAGAAATAAAATGAGGTTCAGACAGGTTAAGACACCTGTCCAATACATTGAAGTCACAAGTCTATCAGATGGTAGAGACTGAAGGTAAACTTGACTTCCAAAAATCAAGTGCTTGACTCACAGTGTATACTCCTCAGTTTTAGGAACAAAGAGGTCAAGTTAAAGAAGTTCCACATAAGAGCCAACCGACAGCGGGACAGCAAGAGAACCCCCGAGTGAGTCAGAGGGAGGTATGACATCAGAAGAGAAGAGGTGACCCAAGTCTACACGAACCTCTAACTCCCTCTGGCATGCGAGGTGCGGACAGGGTGACGGGAGTCGGAAGGAAAACTTGAGGGAGGAATCTGTCTTTAACTTGGGAGTCTCAGATTTCAGGCTGAAATAAACCCTGGTCAGTGCCAATGTGTTGTTCTTCGTGCGTGATGGGGATGCTTCTGATCCACCTCCCTGGGACGTGTTCTGAATGACTATACCCAGAACACTAAGGGCGGCTCTTCTTCAGAGAATTTTAATGATCAGATCTCCAAACCTGATAAGCAGATATGACGAGTCTCCTTTCCTGGCCAGCTCCCGTAAATAACAGCCCCGAGACAGATCAGAACTACATGAGGTGGCAACGTAAACTGATTGGGGTCACCAGCAACTAAGGAGCTACATTGTATGTATCTAAACACATTAAAAACTTTGCAAACAACTTTACAAGAACACTACATTGGGCAACACACACTGGACGCTAATGATACCCTCCTGATAAAACCAATGGTCCCCGTTTGTAATCCTATCAGCAAGGGACGCAGACAACGGACAGATCGGTCTCTGTCGCAAGCTGAACGTCTAATGAGCTCAGAAAGAGTGCTGTGGAAACACAGAATCAAATAAGAAAAAGAGAAGCAATCCGTATCTGTAGAGAAATCTAAACAAGATAGGATCTTCTTACACATCTGACTCTGGTTCAAACCGCCACTAAAACAGCAGCTACTCGTAAGAGAATCAAGAGATCCTAATGATAGGGAGAAGACAGGAAATGCCAGCCTATTAAATCTCTTCTCAGGGACACTAAGTACTGGCGTCAACGCCATAACACAACCCCGGAGAGAAGGGGAACGCCCCGGACTCCACCGAACAGGTGAGCATCTAGCGGTTCCCACTGGGGCTCTACGGGTGTGCTTCCCAGTCCAGCTGGCCCCCTTGATACATGTGCTGCCTTCACATGAAGAGTAGCCTACAAGCAAAAGTAACTTCTTTTGTGTTCCTCCTCTCCTTGCCTCTCTTGTGCTGCTGGTAAAAGTCTGACTGATAAATTCCAGGGCAGATGCCTAATATTTCACTCCGAAGAGTCTCTCCAAATGTTCAGAAGTGCAGAGAAGAGCGAACATCCTGACAGGCCTTCCGGAGAAACGCATCTATTTTAGTAAGTTTCATCAACAAGCTGGAAGATTGGGTTGACCTTACTGGGGTGGGGGGAGTCAACTTGACACCATGTCCATTTCTAAAGGCCCAAGGGCTGCTATTACCTCTAGGACACAAAGGAACAGAACAGAACACAAGAGGGAAAAATACCCAGTGATTACGGTAAACGAGCAGACTTGGCGGGTTCCGCTGGAAACTGACAACATTAAACAAGATTCCCCGTTAGTTGTGCTACCGTGTACAGCTAAAGGGCTCCTGTGTCACCCAAAGTTTCCGGGTTACACCATCTGCAATCACCAGTCCCCACTGTGAACGCGCCTTACCACATGAATCATCCAACAGCAATGAGTCCTGCCCCACAAGAATTTCCCTTCGACGTGTCCGCACCAGTTGTCTTCCTGGGGAATGGATACGTATCGTTTCCTGCGTCTGCTAACCGGACTAGAGCTCTGAGATTCCCTTTATCCTCGGGCTACGAGCAAGCTTAGAGTGACATGTGATGGTCAGCCTCATCAGCTGTCTTGGCCCTCAGGGTTAACAGTATTTTTTGCTTCTTTCTACAGTTTCGACTTCCTATCTATTGCGTATGAGTTCAAATGCCCATTAAAAAGACAGAGTGTAATAGACTGGTAGACCTCTTTTTAAAAACCACTTTTGTTATACCTTGGTTCCCATCCTGTGCCTCTTCCCACGTGCTGCAAACGAAAAGCACTCACTTGGCAAACGAGGCAACGGGGGCACAGCAGCCCACTGGCTTAAGGTGCCAGCCATTTAGTTGGCTTCTTGACACCCAGGTTAAGCCTTGAATCAAACCAACAAGTTCTTTTATCGACACAGCACTGTGGCAGACCCTGAGGCATACAAAACTGAGCGAGTTATGATTATAGCTAAAGAATCTCAGTTCTATGGTTTTAATTGAGGGCACCCACTCTTCCCCAAACAAAGTGGCATCTGATCTGAGGACCATCAAGGTCACCCTGAAGAAACCTACAGCTTCTGACTGGCACCAGAAATGTCCTCATTTCCCGAGGGGCCTTGGGGCTGGGAAGGACCCAAGAATTCCTCGGTCTCCAGCCATGCCAGGACCATCACAGGTGAAGGACGGCACCATTTGAAAAGGGCTTTTCCTCACACCGTTCGGTAGCTGCCAAGCTACATTTTTTCTCTCACTGTTCTCATGCTTTCTCACGGTACCAACACATGGCAGAGGTACAAAAGGGCCTCTGGTCATGACGTCCAATTCAGCTGAAGTTCTGAAAAAAACGGATCACCAAGGACTTGCTGCTACGTGACCTTGACTAGTCCTCAACCCACTCATTAACTAAACAAATGCCTTTTATCATCACCAGCGGAGGGGTAATTAGTTATCATAAAGCACTTTAATACACAGTGTTGTGTAAGTGCTAAGCAATAAATCTCAGAGAGAGCAAGATTAATAAGAAACACGGGGATACATTTACCAGCAAATGGAAAGTTCTATGGGGTCTTCCCTCATTCCCAGCCCAGGCTGCTTCTGCCAGCTAAAGGAATATGAGTCTCTAAAATCATTAGCACTTGGCCTGACAATAATACACGTGAGCAATATTCCTCCAGGGAGGAAGAGAGGAAAAGGGATACTTACTCCTGGTAAGCAGCCACATAGACATCTGGACAACTAGCTAGCCAGGTGGACAATCAACATCTGAGTACCTGCGAGGGACAGAGCCGGGCACACCGCATGCCATGGTGGGCCAGAGCCCCTGCCTCTATGGAGTTACAATCTATAATACAAATTTTGTCTTATTAATAGTGGAACTTGCGAGAATAAAGGCTCAGTAGAATAAAGGTAAGTAGGAATAAAGGTGCCTAATCCCTAAGCAACCACACAAGAGACAGGCTCACGCCCAGGGAGAGGTCGAGTTCAGGGAGTTAGGGTTCCAAGGCTCCCCAGTCTTTCGCTGCTCATCACAGGTACCGCCCTTAAGCATTCTGCTCATAAAGGCTGTGCCCGTCTACCGTGCAGATTACAAAGGGTCACTGCCCCAAGGAAGCAGTCAGCTGAACTGAGAGCATTAACAAGGTTAATCAGACTCCTTAGAATCAAGGGATCTTCCACAACCTTTTCAAAAGGCACTGAATGGGTGAGATCTTAAGTTCGCACGAAAATGGAGCGAAAGCACACAACAGCGACCTGCCTTTTTAACCCTGCTTTTGATTTCTGGAGGATTAGATTAATTTCCTTTAAAAAAAAAAAAAAAGTCATCTCTCCCACTTAGGACAGCTTAACTGGTTCAGGTGCAGGAGCCTCCAGGACTGTAAGGAGTGCTGCAAACCCGGCTTGGTTCAGGGCAAGCAAGCCCCGCACGCCTCTAACACCACAGGCAGAGGCGGCCTTGAAACACTCTGTTTTTCAACCGGTGGGAAATCATTTACCCAGGTTCTCATGGGTCTGCAAAGATTCTCCCGTCCACTGTTACCTGGGTGCCAGGTACAGGGAAGGACAGACGTGGCTGGCAGCAAAGGCTCCAAGTGCAGGAGCGATCCCAGTTCCACCACTCTGAGGGCTAGTCAGCATGAAAGTTCCAAAGGTCGCCCTTTAATCTCCACGAGACAATCAGAAGGACGTCCTCTGAGCTCAACCCACAGCACAACTGAGGAGACCCGTTCTGCCTCCCTAAAAGCAGTGAGGAATGAGCAATCGTGCCTCCCCACCCACCCGTCCCCCGCCACCCCCCACCAGCTTCCTTCGCAAGGGATGCCTAAGTGATCTATTCACATGACTGCGATCAACTTGTATCCATGGCAGTGTCTGCCGTCACCAACCTCCAAATGCTAATTGCTCACATCTGTGAAGAGGTGGACACTCGTAGGTGAAAATCCTAGTTTTCTTTTTACTCTCCTGCTGCCCTTGTCTTTTTCACCTGCCTAGAACAGCCAACTCCTGGCATTTTTCTCTCCTGCCTCCGGGCGAGCACGCAGTTGTTGGATAAACTGACCACTGCTCCCAAAGTGGCTCTACCAAATTTGCCCATTCGCCTGAAGGGAGATTTTGTGCACGCCCCCATCCCCTGGGGCTGGTCATAGGGGTCAGCTGAATTGGTTCACCCCTCCCACTCCCGTCTTCGAGGCCCTTCATCCAGGAAAAGTCAGGGGCGAATTTCAGGCCCGGCCCTGCCGGGTTTCAAAAAGATCCCGGAGGACTAGGGCCTAGGGACAAAGGAAAGTGAGGCCAGGGGCAGCTGTGCCAGCTCGGGGTAGCCCTGGGACGGCTCACTCGCCACCCTACACCATCCCAGTCGACCCGATCCCCTCAAACCTCGCCCCCGAAGTCGCCACCTAGCTGGACCGCGGGACTCGCTCGCGCCTCTTCCGCGAGGCCCCGGCCCGGGCCCCGGCCGCCACCCAGAGCCCCCGCACCTTCTTGGGCGCCTTGGTGACGGTGGCCATGAAGGAGTACTTCTCGGCGTCCTCAATCTCCTTGGCCTGCTTCAGCTCCTCCCCGACCCCGGGCAGCGGCATCGCGTCAGGCATCGACATTCCCCGGCCGGCCGGGCCCGCTGCTGCCCCGCCGCCCCCGCCTCCTTCCCTCTCGAGCGCCCCCTCGCCCGCCCGCGCGGCGGCCTCGGACACGCGCTCGCCCACCCTCCCGCCGGGCGCCGCGCCGAGCCGCGTCCGGTGCCGAGGTGCCGGGACGGGCTCCGGGTTGGCTCGGCCGTCCGAGGAAGCCGGACAGCGACAGCGGCGGCAGTAGCCCCAGAAGCAGCAGCGCGGAGCTCCGACTGGCCCGCGCCGCCACCTCCGCCGCACGCACACACGCACGCAAAGTAAGGGTAGACGGCGGTGACGCCACGTCGGGTACTGGCAACTCCGGGGAGGGGGAAGGGGCGGGGAGAAAAGGCGCTCGGTCCTGACGTCACCACGCTGGACTGAGCCGCCGAAGCCACGCTTTGTACTTCCCAGCTCGCTGCATGGGTCGGAGCCTTTGCGGCGCCAGGTGGCGCTATCAGCCCTGGGAGCGGCTCGTGGTTCCTGCAGGGATGCCCCGAACGGGGGCGGTCTCTGGACTGTGGGGTTTCCAGCAAGGCCTCAGAAGGGCGTAAGGGGCGTGCTTGGTAGCAAAGACCAGAGCCCCCGCAAGACTCATCCTGCGGCCAGTCCTAGGAAACATCTGCGACCCAAGACAGCTCACTCACTCAGTGCCCTTGCCCCAGGACCTTTGGATCAGAAGCCCTTTCTCTCTAAGGGTGGGCAGACTCAGCAGTGCAGTTTCTGCATAACCCTGCGTGTTCTCCTCCACCACCATCTCCCCTTGGGCCTTGCCTTGGAAAGATCTTTAGACCGCAAAGCTGATATTATCTGACCTTTGGGATAGGACTATTGGGTCAGAGGATGGAAGTGAGGGGAGAAGTTTCCAGCCTCAGTGGCTTTCCTGCTTCTGTCTGCCCCGCACCCCCAACCTAAACATTTATCTCTGCTCTCAATGCAGTGCCCAGGGCATCCATGGACCACCCCCACGCTTTTACTGGGCCCTACTATGTGCTTGGCCCGGACAGTAAAGACAGCATGGTATATTTTATGTTTTGCAAGGCTTAGTGCAGCTGGAGAGGCAAAGCCTATTTGTAACCTAAAGTCAGCCAAGGTAACGTGCCCTTTGAAATGCAAATGACTTTGGCTCAAACTCCCATGTCCTGTGGAAAGTCCAGTGCCCTCCCCAGCCTTTCTGTGAATTACTGGGAGGAGTGGAGGGGAGTTCAAGTGGGGGGGCTTCGGTTTTCGTGGTTACCTCTGGCTCTAGTTTTCTGCCTCATCGAAGTTTTATTCCATATTCTGGTCTTGTGGCTGTTTCTTTGGTTCCTGCCGTCAATTCGTGAAGGGAACACAGCCCCGTTCCTTCCACCCCCCCACCCCGATTCCAAAACAACCACAAAAATAATGCTGTAACATGTAGCAGAACTTTTAATGAAATTTGTTGGCCACAGGGGAAGGATTACATCACACAGCAAACAATTTAAAGTCACATTTCTGAAATGTTCTGAAAAGTTATTTTGGCTATCCAGTCACCTGGGGATTCTCGCCGGTCACACCACCACACGAAGCTCCCCGGCCTGTTGTGCGGATCCAACTTCCTTCCCCCTCCTACTCCCTTTCCATCCCTCCTCCGTACCTCCCTTCCTTGATTGACTCTGGGAAGCCAGATTCCTCTCTACTGCGCTGAGAAATCAAAGCTTACCAACGTTCTTTTCCTAAATTCCCCCACAAGCCCACCTTTTCATATCCAGAATGCCACGAGGTCTCTGACAGGGTCAACTCTTTCGAGAAGGAAGTGGTTTGAAGCGACATTTTCCCGACTGATTTATGTTCCGGGTTGGGAAGAGTGTGAAACCCTTGCCTCTGGGGCCCCAGAAGTCTTAGTCACAGAAGCCCATGTTCCAACCACCCAGCCCCATGTGGCCGTCTGTTTGAAGCAGCCTGGAAGGATGCCGTGCTTCTGCAGAGCCTGGTCTTAACTGTTAGGATTCTCTCATCTGCCCGCTCTTTCAAGCCCCTTGATTCCTCTCTTGGGGGTATTCCCGTAGCAGAAGGGACAGAGAGATGGGGGACCAGAATACCAGGTTCATCCAGCAGTGCCAGACTGGAACCTTTCTCCTCCTCTCCCAGCTGGGGCCAGGAGCCACGCCTGCCCACCCAGGGCACGTCAGGCGTGTGGCCCGAAGCGGCTTTCATTCTGTGGGTTTGCTGGAATTGTCGTCAGAGGCCGGGGATCAGAGCTGCCTGCTTGGGGAGCAGAGGCTGAGCCAGTTGGGGCAGAGGTGAAACTCCACATCCTTTGAATAGGAAAACACATGGCTTAAGTTTGCTTGTTTAAAAATTAAATAAAAGCATAGGTGTGCCTGTCCTTTGGATCTTCTCTTTAATGCCATTGTCAGAGAGGGTAGCGTTCAGACAGCGAGGTTCACCCTCCCTTTTACTCCTGAACCTGAACTGGAGTTCCAGGTTTTCCGTAACATGAGGCTTGCACATGTGGCTGCTGAGGACGGGGAAGACAGGGCCAGGCCTAGAGGCAGCAGTACCTTTGCAGACTGAGCCAAGAAGGAGACCAGCAAGGGCGGCCCCACTTACCTGGCTGGCTTGCCGGCCTATGAGGGACTGGGGAGGTGACCTAAGGGTGTTGGGAGTGCTTCGACTGGAAGGCCGGAGGGGCAGCAGGCCAGGGCCCAGGGCATTCCTGGAAACCAGCCTGCTGCAGAGGACATAGGTGGCTGTCGTTTCTCCCACCCTGTGTGGGCTGGAGATCAAAGAGCTCACCCAGCCAGAGAGCATGACGACAGAGCGTTGGTGAGAACCATTTCACGCTTTCCCTGCCACTCCTAGATGACCCCCCACGGCCCAGCGCAGGGGGCTTCCTCTCAAGGATGACAAGCCCAACCTGTCTTCACCGTACCACCTGCCTGAATCAGCACCCCTGTACTGATTGAGGGGGTGCGTCAGGGCCCACTCCCCTGAGGAGCACAGTCCACACGCGGATCAGAGACCCGGGGGCCAGGTGTGAGAAGAACAGGGACCCAAGGACCAGTGCACCTGTTGGGGGGGTGGGGGGCGGCGGCACATGAGGCCTCAAAGGGCCCTGAGCTGCTTGAGAAAGGAGGAGCTGGAAGGCAGAGATGACTCGGGAAATGTCACCAGGACGTGGTGGGCTTGGTCTGGTTAATCAAATTCACTCCTCTGTCTACAACCAAAATTACCCTTCGCATCTTCCTTTTTTTTAATTCATAAAATATACTGGAGACATGGCAGGAGCAGTGCTAGATATCGGACTGCAGAGACAAATGAAGTAGTGCTGCCCACCTGGGGCGGAGGGTGGGTGGGGCAAGGCGGGGCAGAGTGAGGGTGGGGATGAAGGGATGAGTGGAAAGCTGACCTTGACAGATGAGCAGCTGGGCCAGGTAGGGAAGGGATTTTAGGCTGAAGGAATAGCGCTTGAGAAAGGGCAGGGCGGCAAAACAGCTCGCATCTTACGGGAACTATAAATATTTCAGTATGGGTGGGGCATAGGGTGTGAAGTAGGGCTGAGTGAGAGCTGAACCAAGGCCAGTTCTGCAGTCTGGTAAGCCATGACAGATGGCAGTGCCAGCCACCAGGACTGGGGACAGAGGAGGAGGAGCAGGTCAGGGGGGAGTGGCTGCTGAGATAAGGGGTCTGAGTAAGACAAGTTGAGTTTGATCTGTCTGTGGAGTGCACTGTCCCTGGGTCCCCAGGGAGCCAAGGTTGGTGCCTTTCATGCCCTCCTACTCCCGGCAGGCTACCCACCCCTCCCCCTCCCAGAACGAGACTCTACACCCTCAGCCTCCTGGAGGTCTCCCTTCAGTCCTCTGAAACAAAAGGTGCAGAAAGATTGCAGGAGATCTTGCGTGACATCCCACGTTCTTTCTGTCCCAGAACCGCCACAGTGCACAACTCTGGGAGGCGCCATCAATGTTGCTAATCTGCCCCAATGGCCCCAAGGGACTCCCAGCTGCAGCTCTGCGGCTCTCTGGGCACTGGCTCCCCGGACATGCCTGCCTCTCCCTTCCCATAGCTCCCGGCTCCCTCTGTCCAGCCTCCCAGCCTCCACCCTCTGCAGTTCCAGACCTTTCCAGAGGTTGGGCAGTCCCCTGGAGATGGAGAAAGACTCCTCCTTCTCTGCTTGTTATGATATTTATTATTTCCTTTGCTATGCATTATTGTTTTGAGCATAATCTTAATAGGAAAAAAAAAGCCCCATGAAGATTAAAAAAAAAACCCTCTTTATATCTCTCTAGGTCGACTTCTGGTTCTCACCAATGTGCAGACGCTCACTTTGCTACAGCTGCCATCAGCGTGTCCTTTTGTGTCCTGCTTTGATCAAATCACAATATTTCAAAACACACTACCCCCCACCGAGGTCGTTTACATCCCCTTCGGAGTGACCCAGGTGCTCCCTCCTATTGCCATAGGAGTTTGCTTAATGGTTTTCCTATTGTTTTCCTATTTGAGCTGTTTCCAACTCAGCGCAATATAAATAGAGTGTGTGTCTGGGCAGGGACCGGAGGAGGGATGGCTTTCAGGGAAAGGAGACAAGGTTGAGTCACAGCACCAGGTCCTGCCAGAGAGAAGCAGCAAAGATGTCAGTAGCGGGGCCAGTGGTCCAGGCTGTACACGGCCCCGGGGGGAGGCACGTTGTGGCTGTAGCAAGGGTGTCTGGCCTTTTGGTGTCTCTGGGCCATGCTGGAAGAAGAAGGGTTATCTCGGGCCACACATGAAATACATTGCAACGTGTAATCACACACACACACACACACACACAAGCTCATGTTTTGAATAAATTTACGATTTTGTGTTGGGCCACATTAATAGCCTTCCTGGGCCACATGCAGCCCATGGGCTGCAAGCTGGACGACCCCTGCTACGGGGACATGAGGTGCAGCCCCCAGAACTCGTGACTGCTGACTCATGGGGAGGCTGCAGGATGTGGAGGGAAGCCAGGGCTCCGGGCAGTCGGAGATGTGGCCTACTAGTCTTGACTCTGCCACCAGCTTGGCCCCTGGAAGCCCGAACCTGCCTGGGCCTCTGTTTCCTCGGGCAAAGTGGGGTGACAGCTTTTCCCCTGGGGCGGGAGGTGGTCGCATCCTACAATGTAACGGCTATAAAAGAGCTTTGAACAAGTTACAAGTGTTGTGCAAATGTAAGTTCCTAAGACATGAATCGTGCTACAAATCTGGAGGGGAAAAAGGAGTTCTTGTTGTGCGTTTGGAATTCCCTCTGCAGCGAGGACCCCGCGGGCTGCAGGAGACGGCTGTCTTTGCTGGTGTGGAGTTCGTCTGTGCGGGACTGCACTCCCTTGGAAAGGTGGCCTGGGATTGCCCCAGCGCTCAGCACCGGCCACTGCCCACCCCAGCCCGGCCCCAGGGCTGGCCCCTGTGTGTCCAGCAGCCCCTCAAAGCTTTATTCTGATGCATCTTCAGTTCTCAAAGCTGCAGCGGGGAAAAGTGAATGCTAAGAAGGCATCCAGGAACGCCAAACAACGTTCAGGGAAATCTTCTCCTGACGATTCTTTGTGTTACTTTGTGTATTTTTCTGTGTCTGTGGGTATATGTGTGTGTGTGTGGTGAGGAGTTTACCACAAAAGCTGACTGACTGCAGAAATTGTGAAACTGACCTTGGCCTTCCGCCTCTGCCCAGTCTCCGTTGTCCAGTTATTTACTGAGCGCCGGCTTTGTGTCAGGAGCTGGGCTGGATGCCAGGGAGGCTGCGGTCAACAAGAGAGACGCAGTTCCTGTCCTCACGGGGCTTAGAGTCAATAGCGGGACTTTGTCACAAAGTTTGGGCGCCTTCTCAGAGAGGGGTTCTCTCCTTACTCTCTCCTATACCCGACCCTGCAAAGTCCTTCTCAGACATAAATGGCCTACACTCCTTGCCCCTGAGACTGTGGCAGACCCTAAGGTGGGGACACCAGTCCATGCTGAGTGCAGATCAACACATCCACCCTTGGAATTGACCTGAGTCATTTAGAAGTTTCTGGAATACTGTGATCCTGGCAGACACCCTGTCCCTAGACAGTAGAGAGTGGGCTGCTGAGGCGGAGGTGCCGGTGTGCCAGGGTCAGGCACTGCATTGCCTGTCTGTGGTCCTCATAGGCAAGGCCCCCCAGCCCCCCGCTGCCACCTGCCCCTAGGGCTGGGATCCATCCTGGAATTGGCAGAGACGAGAGATTGGCCGCGCAGATGAGACACCCTGTTGAGGGCTAGCAGAAGGGTTTGCCTTGACCAGGAAGACGTAGGGGCTGGACGGAGTGGTACAGGCAGGCACAGCACCTTCCCGGACCTTGGGTGGGCAGGGTCTTGCCCACTTTGGCCCAGAGGCCCTGCCCAGCCTCTAGTTTGTTGGAGCTGTGGGCCGTGCGGAGGCTGCTGCTGGGTGGGAGCCCGCCTTCCGCGCCCTCTCTGG
Source organism: Micronycteris hirsuta (assembly GCA_004026765.1). Lineage (NCBI taxonomy): Eukaryota > Metazoa > Chordata > Mammalia > Chiroptera > Phyllostomidae > Micronycteris > Micronycteris hirsuta. The sequence continues at coordinate 10,024 of PVJI01020766.1, read as the reverse complement.
TGTGCAGGGCGGGTCCCATTGCATCACCCTTGGAGCCTCTGTTCCTGCCTTTCCAGCCAGCTGGGCCCCTGGAGGAGGGACTCTCCTTGTTTTTCAACAAGGCATTAACCATTTCACCCTCCTAGTCTTTCCTATGGCCAACCTGGGTTCCCAAGGCCGTCCCTCACGTCCGTCTGTCCCGATCTCGGAAACGTCCCAGCTGCTCCACGGCGGCACGCGGGGCTCCTGCCCAGGCAGCCCTGGGAGGGCTGAAGGCCCCACCGGACCCAGTGCCAGCCCGGCCTCCTGCCTGGGAAAAGAGTTAACCTCCCTCATCCCCACCCTCCGCCTGTGTCCCGCTCTGAGGGGTGAGGGAAGACTCCTCAGACTGTCGCATGAGCTCATGGCCCTTCCACCCTCCAAACGGAGCCCAGACAAAGGGTCAACAAGGCCCTTAGACCAAGAATGAGCCCAGGGCCCAAGTCAGGGACCAGAAGCTTGGACGTTGGCCTCTCCCCACAGCCCCTCTGACCATTTCCTACAGACCCACTTGGACCCCCGCCCTCTGGGCAGGGACCTGGGGATGGAAGGGGTGGGGCAAGGGTCCCAAAGGGCCCAAGTCTGATGGAAGAGTGTCCCAAGTACACAGTGTTTCCTGCTCAGGGAGGGGCTGGGCAAGGGGGTGCAGAGAGGCCTCCAGCCACTGGTGCCTCATTCCTGTAGTCCTTTCATCTCCAGGCCCCGCGTTGCCTGCACCGCCCTCCCGCCCCAGGGCCTGTAATAGCCTCAGGCTCCATCCAAGCCGAGGCCCAGGGCCCACTTTGAGCTCCACAAGCATTTGGCTGCCCCTTCACTTGCAGAATCCTGGCCTGGGTCCTGTGGGGGATGCAGAGATGAATGTGGCCCAGCCTCTGCCTGCCGAGAGCTTGCAAAGTACACCCCATTCGCCGCCATCGAGGGCACATGCCCCAAGGAGGGAGGTTTTTGTTGAATCTTAAAGGACGATTAGGGTGTCGACAGGCAGAAAAGAGGGGTGCTCATTCTAGGGGAACAGCAAAAGCAAAAACGATGCGGGTACAAGTATGTTCTGGAACATTGCCCGCAGTCTGATTTGACTGGAGCACACGGGAGGATATTGATTGACCTGCTTATGGTTTCCATGGATGCGTCATTCAATCTGCCAGGGAATTTGTCTAGACTTCCCATAGGCCGAGGGCTCCCAAGGGGCAAAGATCTGTCCAGACCAGAGCAGGGAGGCACAGAGAGGTGAAGAATCTTGCTAAAGCACACTAGTGACTCAAGTGAGGGATTAGTGATCAGTGACTAAGGACCAGAAGCAGGGTCCCCACCCTTATCTGTCTTGGCCCAGGTCGGGTCCCTTAATCCACAGAGCTGACTGATCCAGCAGAAGTTGTCACCCCTAAAAGGCACAGAGGACATTGGAATGGACAGCCAGTGAGCGAGAACGAACACAGAGATTTAGCCATGTGAATGCTCCTCGTGGGGTTGCCGATAAGGAAGGAATGAATAGCTCCGTGACACTGGATGGGAAAGAAATGGCAACCGATATTCTTTATTTTTCCAAGCTGGTGAGAAGTTTAATACATACCATTATTAGGGCTTTCTCCCTCGGCTTATTGAATTAAAACAAAACAAAACAAAAACCAGAAATCCCCACATTTGTAAACAAAGGGCTGGATCTTGTGAAACTGGGGCAGCTGGTCCTTAATCAGTGCAGATGGCCGGAGTACGGCTGCTCCGTCTGCTGGACCAGGGAGGCTCGTCCTTCCTGTCTGTGGGAACCGCTTCCCCGGGGCAGGCTGCTGAGCTGCCCACTCACACTGGCCTCTCCCAGCAGCTGACCACCTAGTGGGTTTTTTTTTTCCAGCCTCCTCCTCACAGCCATCTCCACACCAGGTGTTGGCATCCCGAGGGGTGGGCATTTGTTTGTGTTCCAGTGGGATCTCAACCACTGCCACTTGTGGGCCCTGGCGATGTCCCACCTTCTTCTGGGGAGGGAAGCCACTGCCCCACAGGTGAGGCTACTGCACTCTCCAGCAGAAAACCACCTCCGTCTGCTTTGACCTCCAGGGCTGGAAGCCCTGGCCGCCCTCCTGGGAGGATGTGGGAAAAATACTTCACATTCTTTTCTAAAGAATTCACAGCTAAGAAAACCAGATATGGCTGATTTGTCAATCAGGCTATTCTGTCACATTCAATGTTCAATTAACCACCCTGTTCCACTTCCTATAGCAAAAGGAAAGCTCGGCAGGAGGCAATCAAAAATAGGGTACAGGCGATCTGGGCAACCAGACAGGCGACTGGACAGTGACACGGCAGCCTGGCCACCATGGAACCACCCACTGAAAAGGCAGCTTTGAACACAGCACTACAGAGTGAACCAATTTGTTCACAAACATCAAATTATATAGTTAGTCAAAGCAAAAAGAGCTGAGAAGGTAAAAGCACCAAAAATGCTCTATATCCTCTGGGGGGGCGAGGTTACTGGTCATTTATCTTTACTCATTTCAGCTTGTTTATTTTTATTTTTTTATTTTTATTTTTTATTTATTTTTAGAGAGAAGGGAAGGGAGGGAGAAAGAGAGGGAGAGAAACAGCAATGTATGGTTGCCTCTCACATGGCCCTCATGGGGACCTGGCCCGCAACCCAGGCATGTGCCCTGACTGGGAATCGAACCGGGACCACCTGGTTCCCAGCCCGTGCTCAATCCACTGAGCTACACCAGCCAGGGCTCAGCTTGTTTTCATTATCTAAAAACTCTGGTGAGTGCATATTATGTTTTTGTGGTGAGTGAAGAAAAATTAATTTTCAATGATGAAAATAATGCAGACTCGTAAAAGATCTAAGCAACAGATGTATGAGCCACAAAAGTGAAAATGCTCCTTTGTGATTCCACACCCACCTGGTGACAGTTTTCCCGTGAGGTCCAGGTAAGCTGCCTGCCTCACTGGGAGTCTTGCCATGATTCGGTGTGTTAGTGTATCAAAGCACTTAGAGCCGTGCCTGGCAGGTAACAAGCACACATGAGATTTAACTCTTTCAATGTAGTTATTGGGGTTTGTTGTTTTTTTTTTAAGATTTTATTTATTTATTTTTAGAGAGAGGGAAAGGGATGGAGAATTAGAGGGAGAGAAACATCAGTGTGTGGTTGCCTCTTGTGCGCCCCCCACTGGGGACCTGGCCTGCAACCCAGGCATGTGCCCTGACTGGGAATCGAACCCACGACCCTTTGGTTCCCAGCCCGCGCTCAATCCATTGAGCCACACCAGCCAGGGCTCAACGTAGTTATTGTTTAATTACCTATTCTATTTCACAGACATCCCTTTACATTAGGACTATGTCAGCTGAATATTTAGAAAAAAAATTTAAATAATATTTTAAAAATGAGACAAAATCCATGAATAGCTGACTTTTCATCTCTTCCTCCCTCCGCTGGAGAGGGGCTGCCTGGTGGGAAATTCCTCTTTCGTTTGCCTTCACACAAATGACCTGGGCTGGCCTCTTCCGTGGGCTCAGACGGGCGACACATTCACCTACTCTCTGAACTACTGTCATCCTCCTTATCCGCGGGGAATACGTTCCAAGACCCCCAGGGGCTGCCTGAAACCGTGGATAGTACCAAACCCTATAGATACTATGTTTTTTCCTATACATACATACCTTTTCACTTAAAGGAAGCACTTTAGGGCCATGACAAGGTAAAATAAGCGTGACTTGAAAACAAGCACAGAGACACCGTGACAGTGGACCTGATAACTGAGATAGTTCCTAAGGGAGGCCGGTGGTGCACACAGCGCAGAAATGCTGGGCCAAGGACTGAACCCCACGCTGGGCAGGACAGAGCTGGAGGGGGAGAGGTTTTGTCACGTTACTCAGAACCGCACGCAATTTCAAACTTATGAATTGTTTATTTCTGGAATTTTCCGTTTAATACTTTTGGACCACAACTGACCGCAGGCAATGGAAACCACGGAAAGTCAAACCATGGATTAGGGGAGATGACTATTTACGCCCTTCCGGAGGAGAAGGAAGCAGAAATGCCCTAAGTCCCCTAGAAATCGCCGTAGTTCTGAATTGCACAGATCGGAGGATTTTGTCCCATCCTAGGCGTGGCTGCAAAACGGAAGAAGAAGAAAAGAGATCGGGTTGAAAGTACAGCTGTAGAAAAATATCAATATTTTTTGCATCAGTCACTGAAAATGGGTCATCAGGGAAGACCAGTTTTATTAATTGGCAATAAGATAGTGAGATTACAAAAGCTGGTTATCACTGCAGTTAACATTACTACCATCTGTATTTTGGATTCAGGAGCAAAACATAAATGAAATTATATCCAATTCACAGCAAATGCTGCTGGCTCAGAACCCAGAAAATGTTTTAACTGGAATGTTTTCTGGATCCTTATCATTTCTTAAGTTCTATCTTTTTTAAAAGAAAGGATTGGGCCTTAGCTGGTGTGGCTCAGTGGATTGAGTGCTGGCCTGTGAACCAAAGGGTGGCTGGTTCGATTCCCAGTCAGGGCACATGCCTGGGTTGCAGGCCAGGTCCCCAATAGGGGGCGCATGAGGCAACCACACATTCATGTTTCTCTTCCTCTCATCCTCCCTCCCTTCTCCTCTCTCTAAAAATAAATAAATAAATAAAATCTTAAAAAAAGATAAAATAAGACTAATATACCATACCAATGGGTTTATCCAGGGAGTGTAGGGATTGTTCAATATTTGAAAACCCATCAATATAATTCCTACATACATTATTTGGAAAAAAAACAAAACCAACACGATTATAGCAATTGATACATAAAAGCATTTGACAAAATTCAACATCTGTTTATAATTTTAAAAAGAAATAAAAGGCATATGAATTGGAAAGAAAGAGAGAAAACTGTCCCTATTTACAGAGAAGCCCAAACAATTCACTTGCACACACAAAAATACCCCATCTAGAATCAATAATTGAGTTTAGCAAGATGGCAGAATGTAAGGTCAACTCTTAAAAATCAATCATATTTCTATATACTAGCAATAAAAAGTAGAAACCAAAATTCAAATAAAAAAAATGATATCATTTACAATAGCTTAAAATGAAATATTTAGATATAAATCTCCTAAAACATACAGGCTCTAGATACTGAAAAGTACAAAATACTGATGGAAGAAATCTCCTAAATAAAAGGAGAGACATACCATGTTCATGGATTAAATGACTCAATAGGATACAGATCTGATTCTTTCCAAATTGATAAATGGAACTCACGTGAACTCACAACTTCAGCAGATTTTTGGTAGATATACATAAACTGATTCTAAAATTTATACAGAAAGGCAAAGAAACTAGAATAGCTAAAACAACTTTAACTTTACTTATTCCTTCTCGAATGTTCTCCATATTTTAAAATGTAGATTCAACTTTTCAATCTATATCATTTTCCTTCTCTCTGAAGAACTTCTTTTAACATTTCTGGCAAGTCAGATCTACTGGCAACAAATATCCTCAATTTCTGTTTGTCTGATAAAGTCTTTATTTCTCTTTTACTTTTGAAGGATAATTCCACAAGGTACAGAATTCTAGGTGGACTTTTATTTTTCTCTTTCTCTTTCAACACTTCAAATATTTTGCTCTATTGTCTTCTTGCTTTCATGGTTCCTGAGAAGTCAAATTAATACCTATCTTTTTTTTTTCAAAGATTTTATTTATTTATTTTTAGGGAGAGGGGAAGGGAAGGAGAAAGAGAGGGATAGAAACATCAGTGTGTGGTTGCCACTCATGTGTCCCCCTACTGGGGACCTGGCCTGCAACCCAGGCATGTGCCCTGACTGGGAATCGAACTGGCGACCCTCTGATTTACAGGTTCGCACTCAATCCACTGAGCTACGCCAGCCAGGGCTAATACCTATCTTTAATCCTCTATGGGCAGGGTGTTCTGTTCTCTGTCTTCTTACAAGATTTTTTGCATCTTTGATTTTTATGTAGTTTGAATATAATATGCTTAGGTGTGAGTTTGGGGGCATTTATCCTCCTTGGCATTCTCTAAGCTTCCTGGATCTGTGATTAGGCATCTGACATTGATTTGGGGGACATTCTCAGTCATGACTGCTTCAAATATTCCTTCTGTTCTTTTCTTTTTCTTCTTTTGGGATTCCATACATTACGCAAATGTAACCCTTTTTATAGTTGTCCCACAGTTCTTGGATATTCTGTTCATTGTCTGTTTGTTTTTTTTAGTATTTTTTCTCTTTGATTTTCCGTTTTGGAAGTTTCTATTGACATAGTCTCAAGTGCAGAGATTTTCCCTCAGCAATGTTCATCTACTAATGAGCCCACTAAGTGAATTCTTTATGTCTGTTACTGTGTATTTGACCTATAGCATTTAAAAAATTCTTTCTTAGACCTTCCATCTTTTTTGTTTATACTACCCATCTGTTCTTGCATGTTTTCTACTTTTTCCATTAGAGTGCTTAGCATATTCATCACAGTTGTTTTACATTCCTTGTCTGATAATTCCCACATTTCTCTGCCCTTGATGAGTCTGGTTCTTATGCTTGCTCTGTCTCTTGACACTAACTTTTGCCTTGGTATGCCTTGTAATTGTTTGCTGTTGTTGAACGCCAGACATGGTATATTCGGAAAAGGAGCTCGGCAAACAGGCCTTTACTGGTGTGGTGGTGAGGTGCGGGGGAAGGGGAAGTGTTCTGTAGTCCTGTGACCAGGTCTCAGTTTTTCAGTGAGTCTGGGCTGGAACTTCACAAGCACTTCTCAGTCTTTTCTCCCCTCAGGTGGGACAAAATGGCTAGATGGGGCTGGTGTGGGTGTTTCCCTTTCCCAGGTTGATCAAGCTCAGTCAAAGCCTCAACAGGTTAGGCTCTGCTAAACTAGTAACAGCTTCTCCTGAAAGCAGGCCTTGTTAAGAAGAACAGAATACTCCCGCATATTTTATTTTATTTTATTTTTTAAATTATGTTTTATTGATTATGCTATTACAGTTGTCCCATTTTTTTCTCCCCCTTATCCCCTTCCACCTTGCATGTCCATGGGTCGTACATATCAGTTCTTTAGCTTCTCCATTTCCTATACTATTCTTAACCACCCCCTGTCTATTTTGTACCTACCATTTATGCTTCTTATTCCCTGTACCTTTCCCCCGTTCTCACTCCTCCCCCTCCCCACTGATGACCCTCCATGTGATCGCTACTTCTGTGATTCTGTTCCTGTCTCTGGCATGTTTTAACATGGTCCCTTTTCCCCTCCCACCGCTGAAAGCATGAGGGCATTTTCTCTGTGAGAACCAGGTAGAGCTCTTGGGACTACAATTCACAAAGCTTGGGGATCCCCCTATGACTGACCTCCCCCACCCTCAGTAGTTTTTAACTCAGACTTGCTCACACTGAGCCCCCAGCCATCAATCCATGAGAGCTGAGGTTTTCCTGCTCTGGCGCTGGTTCCCACAGAGCTTTCTGCTCATGTCTCTCTGCTCTGGTAAGTCACGACTGTGTCTGCCTGTCTGTTTCTCCAACTCTGAGGGCAGGAGTTTGCCCTGTGACCTCACTGCTCTGCTGAGTCCGAGAAGGGTTGTTGATTTTTCATTTGCTCAGCATTTTTACTTGTTAAAATAGAGCAATGATTTCCAAGCTCCATACCTATGTTGAACCGTAAAATCAGAAGTCAACTTTATGCTAGCTAAAAAAAAATAAAGGACTCTTAAAAATGGTTAAAGGTAAATTTGATGTCATGCATATTTTACCACAAGAAACATTTTTGAGTCATTTTTTTTTTTAAGATTTTATTTATTTATTTTTAGAGAGAGGGAAAGGGAGGGAGACAGAGAGGGAGAGAAACAGCAATGTATGGTTGCCTCTCACATGGCCCTCACGGGGACCCGGCCCGCAACCCAGGCATGTGCCCTGACTGGGAATCGAACCGGGACCCTCTGGTTCCCAGCCCGCGCTCAGTCCACTGAGCTACACCAGCCAGGCTGAGTCATTTTTTTAAAGAATGAAAAATTCTAAGTGGGGAACAGGGTGTAAGGAATAAGATGATTTTTCCAAATGCCTGCAAGATATCTCTATCCACATCAGCACATCCAATTCAACACATTTGAATCCCTTTAATTTACTTTGCCTCCTATGTTCTTTCTTTCCCCCCGCAATTCTATGTTCTTGCTTTTCATAACAATGCCCCCTCTCTGCTGCTCTCCCACGTGCTAACTTTGCGCCATCCTGGGCCCCGCTCTCCCTCAGCCCGTCTCTCTGTTGCCGCGGCATGTCTATTAGGCGCCCATAAATCAGTTGTACATCCGTTTTCTCTTGTCCTTCCTTCCGGTTCCTCCTCCATCCATCACCAACTGTCAAGACTTCTGCAATTGCTTCCTAACAGCTCCCTCCCTTGAGAGTCAGCTTTGGAGTCAGACCAGCCTGAATTGAAATCCTGGCTCTGCCACGTACGGCCACGTAACCTTGAGCATTTAATATTTAATCCCTTTGAACCTCAGGCATCGTTTGTAAAATCGAGGTGATAACAATACTCAACTCACAAGGTGATTGTGAGGATTAGAAAACATCATGCGCCAGTCCCTGAGTCTTAAATGCACTCTATTATTTTTATTGAATGAGACAGTGTATTGATATATATGGGGCTTGGCATGGTCCTGGTGCCAGTAAGTACTCAATCGTGGCTGTCTGCTTTATACAACTACTCTTCTCAGTCCAGTCTAGACACTACTGTCAAATTAATTTTCCTAATGAGCAGCTTTGCTTATGTCTGTCTGTTGCTCAAAATCTTTCTTGCCTCCCTCTTGCTCGTAGAAGCAAGCCTAAACCCCTCTGCCAACAATTCAGTGACTTCTTGATTGGTCTCCTGTTATCTTCCAGATTTTATCTACTGAATTCCACTACTCATCGGAGCCCATACATACCTCTGGTTTTCCTTCCTCTTTAGCTTTGTTTAAACTGTTCTCTCTCCCTGGAATGCTCTTCCTCTTCCCCTTGCTCAGTAAATATTTGCTGAGTAAACAGATGGAGACCGTTGGAAAAGCTCCCCCCACCCCCCGGCCCCCAGAAGTCAGCTCCGATCCCTGCCATATACATCCTGTGGTGGGGACGCACACGGCAGGGCAGGTTTATGCCCAGCAGGACTCTCAACGGGGGAGACATACATACAGATGGAGAGGTTTTAAAGAAGCCACCCCAGCTCCACAAGCCCCTCAGTCCCTCTGGAATACGGATGCCAAGAGGCAGTATAGCTCAACTCCTGTTCTGTGACCCTCTCCAATTGGGGGGATATTTACTGAGCACCTGCCAAGCACTCTGCAACTGACTGGGGACTGTGAGGGGCCTGAGCACGTATAAGACCCTATGGCTGGCAGAGAGGAAGCCTGTGAGGCCATGACGGATGGTGCGTGGGAATTCAGAATCCGGCTACACGTTCTACGAGGCCAAAGAGAAGTCTTTGGCCTGGAGGGGGCCTGAGCACTGGAGAGGGGGTCAAGGAGGCCACAGCCAGGTGAAGCTGTAGCAGCTGTCCCTGGGGCAGTCCCCATGTCTTGCCTGCTCCGAGAATGTGCGGTAATGCTAAGGCAAACATCTGCTGGGTGCTGGGGAAATGCAAAGCAAAGGAATTCTATAGTTGTGTCCTACGGCGGGCAGCTTTCCGAAAACCACGGGGACCATGCTGCCGTGCATGGGAGTGGTGCAGGGGAAGCCTGAGTTCCCCAAGAACCAGCTCCCCACACCCTGTGTGGTCCATGTGGTCCAGCCCGAGTTCAGTTGTCTAAACTGCTAAGACATTTTTAGCAACAGTTAGAGTGATAAGCACAAGTCAATAGAAAGATCGGCACGTGTAGCTTTGCGACTTTATTCAAGAACTTAGCCCAGTTTAACTCGCTGTCTAGGTCCTTGACCAGCCTTGAAACGAGGTTTTATTCCCAGAAGAGCCTCAGCTCCTGGCCTATCCAGATAGGTCACCAGTTAAGCCTGGAGATCAAAATGCTTTGAAATCAGATGGATTTGGGCTGGACCCAGCTCAGCC